>PVIC010028126.1:0-23381 GCA_004025085.1 Thryonomys swinderianus
AAAGAAAGAAAGTGTACAATAGTGAACAGGGATTTTTCATGTAGGATTACAGAATCAGAAATAGTGGAGTCCACTACAGACATCTACATGCTACGGAACCAGATAATCTACTGCAGGCTCAGCTCAAAAAGACAGAAACACAATATAAAAAGTAAAAATGTAGCTTTGGAACAGTTTTGGTGAAAGCCAAAATCACTGGAAAGTTCAGTGAGCCTGAACTGGAAGGTGAAAAAGCTAGACTTAGAGAGCAATGCAGAAAAGCAGTGGCAGCAGTGTTCTGGTCAGGAAGATTGGAGCTCTTCATAACAGGCACACCTACCCCCTTCCCTTTTTATTCTGTCCAGGTTATAAGCTTATTGGCTGCTGCCACCATCAATGGGGGGGGTCTTCTTCCCTTCTAAGTTCTCTAGCTTATGTATCAGTCATCCAGAAACACGTGAAATGCTTTCATCTGACAAGCATTTCATAATCCATTCATGCTCACACACCATATTTAAGTCACTTGAGTCAAAACAGACTTCCTCAAAATACAAGAAATATAAGAAAAATCCACTAAGAAATGCCAAACCCTAAAGAAAGTGGTGCCCATGTACACACCAAAGCACATATAAAATCCATTACATGTATGGTGTACAAATACTAATTAATTCTATAAAAATTGGCAGAATCTGTATCTATTTCAAATTTCACATGACAATTGGGTGTGTCTGGTAGTTCTTTCTTTAAAAAAATTAACATTTTGCAAGTAGTTAATATGAATATTTAATATTTTATAGATAGATATCTTCTATCTCCAGGTTCTCAACAGCCTATAAAAAAATGAGACGTGAGGGCCGGAGGGTTAGCTCAGTGGTTCTGGCGCCTGCCTCGGCAAGCACAAGGTCCTGAATTCAATCCCCAGAAACCTCATACAATGCTGGGCATGGTGACTCACGCCCACCAGCAATCAATACCACATACTACAGTGCCAGGCGTGGTGGCTCACACCTGTAATCCCAGCACTCGGGAGGCAGAGACAGGAGGATTGCTGAGTTCGAGGTTTGCCTGGGGTACATAGTGAGCTCAGGGCCAGCCTGCACTACAAAGCGAGACCCTGTCTCAAAAAAAAAAAAAAATGAGACATGAGGGCCAGGAATTTAGCTCGGTAGTTCTGGTATCAGCCTTGCAAGTGCAAGGTCCCAAGTTTGATCCCCAGTAACCACATACCACAATGCTGTGAGACGTGGTGGCTCATTCCTATAATCCCAGCACTCAGTAGGCAAGGGAAGAAGGATTGCTGTGAGTTCAAGGCTAGCCTGGGCTGCATAGTGAGCTCAGGGCCAGGCTAAGCTACAAAGTGAGACCCTGTCTCAAAAAAAAAAAAAAAAAAAGACGATACTATTTTGTATGAGATTTACAAATACTATTTTGTATGAAATTTCCAGTTGGACAGAAATTCTCAATTAAAAAATGGACAAGCATCATTTTGCTATTAAAGATTAACAATTATTATAAAAGGAAGAAAATATATGCAACTGAGTTTTCTCAAGCAGGTTTTCTCAGAAAAACAAAGGCATCCCTATTTAAAGTGGAAGAATTATCTCTATAGGCACCTCGATCATCCTCATAAACATCTGATATTCAGTATGAGCTGAAGTCAGGTGCCTGAGCTCTAGCACTTGGTACATATGGAATATGGAAATATGCTGTTGAAGACCCATCAAAGGACACTGCACAAACTGTAGGGTTTTTTAAAATCAAACCTGGATCATCCTCATAAATATCTGATATTCAGTATGAGCTGAAGTCAGATGCCTGAGCTCTGGCACTTGGTACAGTATGTATCAAGGAAAGTTTCAGATGAGGAAGAATATGGAAATATGCTGTTGAAGCCCCACTGAACGATACTGCACATTTGGTGGGAAGAGTGAGGCAAGGATACAGGCTGGAGTATTCTTATTCTTTCAGGCAGATGGGGCTTTGCTCAAATGGCACAGAAACCTAGCTTGATGGCAAAACATGGTGGCTAAAAGATTCAATTTGAGATTGTAGGACAAGCATGCCATACACCTGTAATCCCAGCACTTCAGAGGCCAAAGCAAGAGAATCATATTGAATTCAATGCCAGCCTGAACTATATAGTGAGATCCTGGCTTAAAAGAAAACAAAAACAAAAAATGAAACTTGAGTTTGAAGATATTAAGAGTCATCTAGGTAAGGCTGTGTGATTTTGATTTGTAGACTGAAGACCAATGACACTACAAACACAATTCCTTACAATGGCCCATGTTTTACAGAAATTATCACCAATTATCACCAATGTGCATGAGTGGCTGGGAGTCAGGTGGCAGCAGCAGTGTAAGACAAGGAGATCTGGCCTTTGAATTTCTCTCTCAGAGCTGTATGGTGATTTTATAAGCTGATTCATCAAATAAGCCATTGTAAGACTGTGAGAACAAATCGTGTATTCCCCAGGAGACACAGAGTCTACCACCAGAAAAGGTTTATACTTCATGTGTGCTGGATGAGATTCACAGGTACCTATGTATCCTCATATTCGCCTAAGTCACTTAGTAGAAACAAACTGCCTAAATGTCTGAAAGCATTCAACAAACTATACGTTCTATGGGGTAACTCCCTGACTGGATCATATGGCATTATTTTCATTATGCTTTGATTTTAAAAACCCTACAGTATTAAGGAAGATTTAAAAAAAATATGTTGCTGTGCGTGGTGGCTCACGCCTGTAATCCCAGCACTTGAGAGGCAGAGACAGGAGGATTGCTGAGTTCGAGGCTTGCCTGGGCTACATAGTGAGCTCAAGGCCAGCCTGAACTATAAAGTGAGACTCTGTCTCAAAAAAAAAAAAATGTAGTGGAAGGGGAAGCCTCTTATAATGGAAGTAAGGCATATTATCAACAAAAAGCTCATTATTTTATGTTAATAAAGGGGACTATAATAGGGCAGTTATGGTGGTGTACTTTTTGTAATCTCAGCACTCAGGAGGCTGAGGCAGGATCACCAATTCAATGTCAATTTAGGTTACATAGTGTGTTCCACATTAGCCTAAATTACATATTGAGGTCCTGTATCAAAAAGCAATAAGTAAAGGACATTATAACTACTTTAAGAAGTTTTTATTTTCTTTTTTGTACCGGGACTGAAATCAGGCCCTTACATTTACCAGGTAGGCCCTGTGCCACTGGGCTACATTCCTGGCCTCAATAGGTAAAATTTTGATATTACTTTTTAGTTATTTATAGTCTAAAAACTATGGTAATATACTCCTTTTTAACATTTATATAATTTTACTTTTTCAAATAAAATTTGTATTTCAAATAATCTTTCAGTATGGAACATTTTTAAATGTTACCTCAATTGCTTTATATTCATCATACAAACCAGTTCTGTTAAAAATTAGTCTTCTTGGCTTTGTTTAGTATGTTCATGTGAGGTAAATTAAAAGACAAATCAATACATAATATTTTCCCAATATATATAACATAACAGATGAGGAAATAAAACAGAATTTGTGTATTTTGACCAATATCTCAAGAAATAACATTGAGGCATTTTTCTAAATAAAAACTAATCCAAACAAAATACATTAGGAAATAATTATGGATTCCATTAGGCAAACTGAAAAGAGGGTGGAATAATGAAGAATTTGATTACACTTACCCAGAAAGACTTCACCAATAATTCTTATAACAATTACAATAACTTAGTTGTTTAACAGCTCCAGGCTTGAACGTTCCACTACTCAAACAGCAAAGTTTGAAAAATGAGCTTAGTGTTCACAACTCTGCTCAATAATCAAACTGAAAATGTGACCTGACCAAAACCTACATGGGCCAAGAACGAGTCACAAGCTGTGTCTCAACACGTACACAAGGGGTGACACTTCAGTCTAAGCTCAAGTCTCACCCAGCAGCATACAGTGTTTGTGTTAGTCCACCATTATTCATAGGCATGTATACAGGCAAATCTCAGGGTCCTTAGAGACACTGGCCCAGGATTTTTCAATTAACCCCACACAGAAAAGGATGTTATAATGATCCTTCCAGAACTCTTTAAGGGTATATTTGAGACCATCTAAAAGCACAGTTGATCAGCATTCAGATCATAACTCAAGACTTTTATAGTAGTCAAAATTAAAGTTCCAGTGGTAACCCAAGCTGTTCATATGTCAGGCTGGTTATAACTCAAGCATCCACTCTATTAGGTTTTTCATGCCTAGCAGGCAGCTCCCCCCAAAAAATGAGATACAGCAAGAGGAGATTCTAAAAGGGAAAAATAATTTTGATAAATAAGTCTTTGAAGATATATTTTGTTTTGACAAATCCCCTTTTGCTGTGCATGGTTGACATGCCTTTAATCCTAGCACTAAAGGGGCTGAAGCAGGAGGATCACCATAAATTCAAGGTCTGCAAAGGGTACACAGTTCAAGGCCAGCTCGGACATAGTGATACCACCTTTAAAAATTCCCATTACTATCCCTCTCTCTTCTCTCTCTCTGTGCCACTGGGTTTCAAATTCCCTTTATTCTAAACAAATGATACATGTAAACTTATGCATATAGAGTAATTCTACAATCTCTTATGCCTGAAGCTTATCAAATAGTAGTATGTCTAGTTCCAGATAATATATCAAATCTTTTCTAACCCCAAAGGAATAACATGTTAAAAAAAATTTTTTTGAGACAGGGTCTCGCTTTGTAGTTCAGGCTGGCCCTGGGCCCACTATGGAGCCCAGGCAAGCCTCAAACTCAGCAATCCTCCTGTCTCTGCCTCCCAAGTGCTGGGACTACAGGTATGAGCCACCACACCCAGCAGCATGTTAAAAAATTTTAAAAGTAAAAATATATAACTATGAATCAAGAAAGCTAGAGGGGTTTTTTTGTATTTCTATATCCACCATAATTTTCTAATAATTATAAAAAGTCGGGAAGAATAAAAGAATTATGGAGGGCCGGAGGGTTAGCTCAGTGGTTCCGGCACCTGCCTCGCAAGCACAAGGTCCTGAGTTCGATCCCTGGTTACCAGATACAATGCTGGGCGTGGAGACACGCCCACCAACAATCAACGCCGCATACCACAATGCCGGATGTGGTGGCTCACGCCTGTTATCCCAGCACTCGGGAGGCAGGGACAGGAGGATTGCTGAGTTCGCAGCAGCTTGCCTGGGCACCATAGTGAGCTCAGGGCCAGCCTGAACTACAAAGCGAGACCCTGTCTCAAAAACAAAAAAAAAAAAAAAAAGAATTATGGAAAAAAATGGTCTCCAAATTACCTGAACTGCAGTGACCCTAGGAAAATGATTATGAGAAACTTTTTTTTTTTTTGAGACAGGATCTCACTTTTGTAGTTCAGGCTGACCCTGAACTCACTATGTAGCCCAGGCTAGCCTCAAACTCATGACAATCCTGCCTCTGCCTCCTGAGTGCTGGCACTATAGGTGTAAGCCACCATGCCCAACTATGAGAAATTCATTATGCTGTTAACCCAACAATATAGTTATTATCACCTGATAGCTACAATCTTGAGTAAGGGAATCATTTCATGTCTGTGGCAGAATAACCTGATGTTCCAAACTCAAAACTGGTAACGTCTTAGGAAATATTCATTTTCTTTAGTAAAAAAAATTAAAGATTACAGTTTCAAAAATAATTCAAAATTCATTACATTTTCTGTGAGAAAAAAATACTTCCATAACTGTCAGAAAACTATGTTCTTCTGATACAATGACTAAAAGTTGTTCTTTATCCAGTTTACAAAAATGGAGCTAAACTCAAGCATTTATAATAAGCTTTAAGTTTGGATAAAAGTCTCTTCCACAATCTTTACATCTGTACAGCCTTTTTCTGATATGAATTCTTCAGTGTTCAGTAGAGGTTGGGATCTGTCCAAAGGCTGTGCTACATGCATTACATTTTTAGTTTTTCTCTCTTTTACACATATTCTATGCTCTACTTCTGCCACAACCATTACATTTGTGTTTTAATCAAGTATGAATTTTCTGGTGTCTAGTAAGACTTGAACTTAGATTAAAGACTTTGCCACATCTGGCACATTTGTAGGGTTTCTCTCCAGTATGAATTCTGTGGTGCTGAGTAAGTGTGGAGCTCCGATCAAAGGCTTTGCCACACTCTTTACATATGTAGGGTTTTTCTCCAGTATGAATTCTCTCATGTTGAGTTAAGTTTGAGGAACTATGGAAAGTTTTGCTACACTCTTTACATTTGTAGGGTTTCTCTCCACTGTGAATTATGTGGTGTTTTTTAAGGGTTGAAGTTTGGTTAAAGGCTTTGCCACATTCTTTACATTTGTAGGGTTTCTCTCCAGTATGAATTCTTTGGTGCTGATTAAGGGCTGAGTTTTGATAAAAGACTCTGCCACAATCTTTACATTTGTATGGTTTCACTCCAGTATGAATTTTTTGGTGCTGATTAAGGGCTGAGTTTTGATAAAAGACTTTGCCACAATCTTTACATTTGTAGGGTTTCTCTCCAGTATGAATTCTCTGGTGTTTAGTAAGATTTGACCTTTGATTAAAAGCTTTGCCACATTCTTCACATTGGAAGGGTTTCTCTCCAGTATGAATTCTCCGATGCTGATTAATAGTTGAGTAGTATTTAAAGGCTTTGCCACACTGTTCACATGTGTAAGGTTTTTCTCCAGTATGAATTCTTTGGTGTCGAGTCAGTATTGAGCAATATTTAAAGACTTTGTCACAATCTTTACATTTATAAAGCTTCTTAAGGGTTGAGCTTTGATGAAAGGTTTTATCACATTCTTTACATTTGTTGTATTTCTCTCCAGTATCAATTCGCTTGTGTTTATGAGAGGCAGAATCGTAAGCAAATGCTTTGCAACATTCTATACAGTTAGAAAGCTTGTGCTGAATATGAATATTTTGATGGATAGTAAGCTTTGAGCACTGGTCAGAGACTTTGCAACATTCATCCCATATGTAAGTGTTTTTTGGAAAATGTGTACACTGATGCTTACTAGGGTTTGAAGTATGGTTTATAGTTTTATAAACTTCATTACATTGGTAAAGTTTTTGTCCAATATATATTTTCTGGTAATTATTTTGAGTAGTCCCTTCACAAAAGGCCTTCCCATGTTCATTACATATATCATGAGTTTTCAAAAGATCTACCTGTGGGTTTTGCTTCAACATTAACGAATGTGTACACACTTTCTTATAATTATCCAAATTATACAGTTTTACACACAACAGACATATTTGTTGATTATAGATTAGTGAACCTTTCTTACATGATATGTCAAACTGACAAAATTTAGAACTTTGTTCATCCATTTTCAATCTATTGTCTACAGAAATGTCTGAATAAAAATTTAATCCAATTCTACCTTTGAAATTGTTCAAATAGTTAAGTGAACCATTGACTAGATCTAATTTTGGCTTCTGCAAATTTTCTTTCAGAGAAAGTTTATATTTTACTATTGGATGTGAGTGTTTAGTTATAGAAACATGTTGTTCATTCAACGTAAGTGGCAAAAATTCAAGTACTTTCTGAGATGTTATGCGTTCTTTATCACTTTTGGCAGTGATATTTCTACTTTCTTTAGTTGTCATATGTTGGTTGTGTCCATTAAAATATGGATTCTCCCCTTCATACTCACCAACAATTTCCCAGTCTTTCCTTAAGCATAAATTGGCAATCCCAAAATTTCCATATCTTTGATGCATTACTTTTTGGAATGAATGTTTTATGCCCTGCTCTGATGAAAATCCTTGGCTATGGTAAGGCATAGCTGAAAACAAAAATACAAATTATATCATTTATCAGACTCAGGTCAATGTATCTTATAATAAAATTACACCAAGTTGAATACTTCAGTAGGATAATATAATAACTATACACAAGGTCCTTACTTTCCCACAGATACATAAAATGAAGAAAATGCCAACCAGATTACCTTTGTGAAAACTCTGAAAACCAGTTAAAAGTTCATAGCACTTCAGTTTAGCATGAATTTGAAGGAGAGTCACATACTTGTAGAAATGAAATTTACTAGTAAAAGTTAATCTTGTCCACCAAAAATTTTCCTTCTCCCTATATACCACTGGGTAATTATGAAAAAACTCCCAACACTTTAATTCTTCCTTAGGAAACAGAGAAGAATGTAACATATGGACATATTTCTGGCTTTCAAGAAAGTTGTATTAAAACTGATATCTGGGGCCGGAGGGTTAGCTCAGTGGTTCCGGTGCCTGCCTCACAAGTGCAAGGTCCTGAGTTCAATCCCTGGAAACCACATATAATGCTGGGCATGGAGACTCACGCCTACCAGCAATCAACACCGCATACCACAGTGCCGGGCATGGTGGCTCACGCCTGTCATCCCAGCACTCGGGAGGCAGAGACAAGAGGATTGCTGAGTTCGCGGCGGCTTGCCTGGGCACCATAGTGAGCTCAGGGCCAGCCTGAACTACAAAGCGATACCCTGTCTCAAAAAAAAAAAAACTGGTATCTGTCTACCTTCAACCAGAAGATGGGTGATAACAGGTATATTTTGCATGACAATTCAGGTCATTTGAGACTAAATCCAATTTTGAGAATAGGAAAATGGGGACAGTTATACAAATTATCAACAGAGAAAAGAATATGACATATTAATATGCATTCCTGATAAATTATTTAATTATATTCATCATATAAGCTATACTAAATTATTAAAGTTTTTTTAGCTAAAATTTTGTACTGTTGACTGATAATATCTCAATCCCTCCAGCAAAAATCATACGTCCTGATAACCATATTTCACTCTATATGAAATAAAGTACATTAGACTTAACACATAACTGAAATTATGCAATAATTGACTGTATTGAGCATAGTTCAATCATTATAAATTGCTGGATGTTTGCCTTTACTGCACCAAATGACAAAACTGATTTTTTTTAATGGTTGCTTAGTAATTTGTGGTATGTGTGTTTGTATGTTGTTTTTCATTCATTCAAAGAAGAAAATTTTGTTTCCATATCACACTTATTATGAATAATTGTGCACTGAACTTTGCATGACAAGTATATCTTCAACAAAGTGACTTGCTTTCTTTTAGCTACACATTTCGTATTGTCAAATCATATGATTGTTTTCCTTTTTTTTGTTTTTCCTGAGGCTCAGACCCAGGGACTTGTGCATGTTAAGCAAATGTTCTATTATTGAACTATTTTTCAAACTACATTTATAATCTTTTGAGCAATGTTCATATTGTTTTCTATAATGACTGTATTAATATATAATAGGCTGGTTAAGTACACAATCTCAATAAAAGTTAGCCCAGCATAACAGAGTGGGAAAAAACAACCAAAGGAACAAAATAAGACATGGTGGTGAGGAAAAAATTTAAAATAATCATTTGAAAGATAATTAGCTAAACACAAATAGAAAACTAAAGGAAATAAAGAAAATAATAATACCAATAAATAAAAATTTCAAATAAAAACAAGGAGAAATGGTATAGTTGAGAACTCAATAAGTAACAATGCCTGAGATACTCTTAAATATGAGGAAGGAAAAAGACATATACATTCAAGTAGCTTAATAATCACCAAACTTTCAAAAAAGTCATTGTCAGAGAATCATCAGAGCAACAAGAGAAAAAAACGATGTGTTATCTACAAGCGTGGCCCTATGTGTTTACCAGTGGATTCCTTTGCAGATTCTCTGAAATCCAGAAATAATTCAGTGGATATATACAAAGTGCCAATAAAAACAAAAACTTCCGGGCCGAGGGTTAGTTCAGTGGTTCCGGCGCCTGCCTCGCAAGCGCAAGGTCCTCAGTTCGATCCCCGGTAACCACATATAATGCTGGGCGTGGACACACGCCCACCAACAATCAACACCGCATACCACAATGCTGGACGTGGTGGCTCACGCCTGTCATCCCAGCACTCGGGAGGCAGGGACAGGAGGATTGCTGAGTTCGCGGCAGCTTGCCTGGGCACCATAGCGAGCTCAGGGCCAGCCTGAACTACAAAGCGAGACCCTGTCTCAAAAGCAAAAAAAAAAAAAAAAAACTTCCAAGAATATTGCATCCAGAAAAATGGGCTTATGAAGAAAAGTAAGTAAAAGACAAATGCTCAGAAAGTTTATGACCATTAGAATCTAGAAGAAATGCTAAAGGAACCCTTCTCGTTGAAAATTAAATAATGATCCACAGCATCACAAATCAAAAAATTTAAAATCTCTTAGAAAAATATATACATATAGAATTCCGAGTACTAAAATGAAAGTGAAAAACAATTTCAAATTTGCTATAAAAGTATATAAAACATTACAATTTTAATATGTACACTTTATAATGATAGTTGTGATATCAAGAACAATGCTGAGATAAACATAGTATTTTTATCCAGACCTCAATATGTCACCTATTTAAAATGTTTCATAAATTCAAATGTTTCTATACAATCCCTGTGAAATGAAATACTTACATAAGATGAAAAGAAAAAGGAAATATGAAATGAAGAATGTCATTATAAAAATCAAAGAACTATAAAGCAATTTAAAAAATTCAAAGTAGAGATGATATAGAAACAGTATAATTTCTTCATTCAGTAATTTGTTTAAATGTAAATTCATTATTTGACATAAATCTAAGATATCCTAATACATCTCTACAGACTCTCTTAAAAAAAAAAGATTCTTTTTAGATATAAGGACTTAAAAACAAAGTGAAAGAATGGCTACAGTGTCATAGGAATTTGTCCCAAAGAGGAGTGCCAAGAATTATATTGATAAAATACACTTTAAAATAAAACTATATAAGGCAGACCACAATTTAAATCAAAAACTTGTCAGAAGAGACAAAGGATGTCATATAAAATAACACTGTCAGCACATGCTTGTAATCCTAGCACTTGGGACGCTCAGTCAGGAGGACTATGGCTTCAAGACCAGCCTGGGCTACATAGTGATTTCAAGGCCTGCCCAAACTGCATGGTAAGACCCTAACAACAACAAAAAAGATGAAACTGTCACTACCCATAATATACAAGGTAAAAACAAAACAACAACAAAAAAACTGACGTGAGGGAACCTACTCTAAAACCTGAAACACAGAAAATGAAATTACAAAAGAGAAAAAAAATTATTCTTTAAAATTCCAAAAAATACTTTAAAATTATTCTAAACAATGGAAATTTTTAATGTGACTATATATCATAGTAAATAGCTACTTTGCTACAGTGGCATTAAGTGTACTGGCATAAAAACTTCACATTATATCCATTCTAATCAGGAAGTGCTCTTTTGACACAATTTTAATAAATAATGTCAATTGAATTAAAAAATCATATTTAGGGACCGGAGATTTAGCTCAGTGGTTCCAGCACTTGCCTTGCAAGCACAAGGTCCTGAGTTCCATCCTGGTAACCACATACAATGCTGGGCATGGTGACTCACACCCACCAGCAATCAGTACCATATACCACAGTGCCGGGTGTGGTGGCTCATGCCTGTCATCCCGGCACTTGGGAGACAGACAGGAGGATTGCTGACTTCCAGGCCTGCCTGGGCTATAGTGAGCTTAGAGCCAGCCTGAACTACAAAGCGAGACCCTATCTCAAAAAAAAAAAAAAATCATATTTACAACATCATTGATACACTGCTTTCAATTAACATAGCAGCCTTAACATATGGAGACAGCTTTTCCAAGGGCCTTACAACCAGCCAATCCCTCACAAATGAAAGGGAGGACTTTGATTGCCACTTCAATGTCCTAGGAAGTCACTATAGGGAAAGCAGAAGCCTTGAAGGTTTAAGAGCATGATGAACACAAGACAGGAAATCTCCTTTGATAGTATAAGAGATAAACCTCAGCTTGTAATATCATTTCCACTAAAACAGAATTTCTCTATCTACATTTTAAAACATGAATTTTTTCCTGACTTTTGAAATGCTTATCTATGTTCTTTGCTTAATTCGTACAAACCTGAATGTGTGGCTGCTGTCTCTTGACTCTTTACAATCCAAGGTTCTTTGCTTTGTTCCAGAAGGGTAATCAAGTATGGCTTAGAGACAGCTAGACCTGTTGATTAGAAAATGGAATATGACATTTGCTTTACATTTTCCCAGTAACTGACATTTCTTTCTTGATACTATAGTCAGAAAAGAAGAAATCATATAAGATCCTCAAAAATGATTTCTCCAAATGTTTCCAAGCAGCCATTAGAATGTATAATGTTTTTAATATATACATACTGCACTTCACTTTCAACTAATAAACAACACTGTAAAGGAGAATTGGGCTTTAAATTAGATGCAACAATATTTTCTGCCACAGGATTTCTATGATCATCATAATGGACACTAAGGATAAGAATAAAGAACATGCAAAATTTTGTTTCTATACTGAAAGGTCTCCAGTTTTTTCTTTGAAAGTAGGAGCCTGAAACTCATTCATATAAATCAGAAGCTTCCAGGAGTATTCTTGAAAGAAAGATAATTAAATATCGAGATTAAATATTCTACAGGAAGTTAGACTCACCAAGGAAGAGCAGGTTTTCATAGTTCTCTAACATCACATCCCTGTACAGATTCTGCTGCGCAGGGTCCAGGCACTCCCACTCCTCTAAGGAGAGATGGACGGCCACATCCTTGAAGGTCAACAGCTCCTGAAATAGTTTTTAAAATAACATTTATTCTGTGTTCATCAGAAACATTTTTAATTTGATCTGATATGAAATAAGACTGAGGACTATAGCAGATATAAGTGGGAAACCTATTTGAAGAGATGATGTATTATCTAATTTGGAGCTAAGAACATGACAAAAGAGTTACAAAACCAGTATAGGTACTGCACTTTGATTAAATTTAAAACACAGGAAAGTACATTTTTGAGTGCTGCATTTATATTTTATACAAGTTCTAAATTTTTCTCAAGTGAGAAACTCATGTTAGAGTATTTCCCAAATTTTAACATTAAAACCACACATTTGAGATCTCATTTAAATACATTTTTTGACTCAGTCATTTAGGGAATGCTGTGGGTGTAAGAAGGAGTAGCAAGAATGAGAACGAGTAACATCACAAGTAGCACTTGTCAGCAGTTCAGAGAGACCAACCATATTTTGGACAACAGAAATGTAGAACACCATGGGAGGACTGTGGATTCATTTGATTGAATAAATTTTACAGTATTTTAGCATTTTAATATAGTAGCAAGAACATCAACAAACACCCTTTTTTAGGTGAAAGCTAAAAAACTCCACAAAAAAACAATGATAGAGAAAAAATTAAATTTATAAGAAAGAATGTGATAGACAGGACTTTGACCAAGTAAATACAGTTAAATATGCTGTAAAACAAAGCTGTATCGGTTCTTAATATAGAGAGATGGAACACCAGCACTGTCGTATCAGTGACCACAAAGAAAACGAACACAAAAGATAAAATGAGGCAGGGCCGGAGGGTTAGCTAAGTGGTTCCGGCGCCTGCCTCGCAAGCGCAAGGTCCTGAGTTCGATCCCCGGTGACCACATACAATGCTGGGCATGGTGACTCACGCCCACCATCAATCAACACCGCATACCACAGTGCCGGGCATGGTGGCTCACACCTGTAATCCCAGCACTCAGGAGGCAGAGACAGGAGGATTGCTGAGTTCGCGGTGGCTTTCCTGGGCTCCATAGTGAGCTCAGGGCCAGCCTGAACTACAAAGCGAGACCCTGTCTTAAAAAAAAAAAAAAGATAAAATGAGGCAGACTCTTGACCTACTCCTGACAGGAACTTCAATTTTGTGTCAATTCCAACATATTTATGTCTCCTACTCTATAGCGTCACATAGTGTACTGTCTGCACAGTATATTGACTTTTTCCTCGTTCTTTTTTTCTTACAAAATTTTTTTCACCACTTTTTTTTTCTAATACAAGATAATTTTAGAACTATTATTATTTGAGAACAAAAACAAAATTAACATTTTCAACAAATTAAAAGCATGTTAACTCAGACTGGTGGGTGGCAGAAAATACACTGCTAGGTGTGTGTGAGGTCAAAACTAAACAGTGCAATCTACTGGGCAGAGATCAGCTGCTGAGTAGTAGAGGAAAGCTGAAGCTGAGGCACAATTTACTTTTTAAAAACTGCAGTTTGATATTCTCTCTGGTGCAGAGAACAGCTGACTGTAGATTCATGGTATTCTGGGCCCAGGATGCTTATTCTGGAACTGATGGAAAGCTTAGTACCCACCACTTCTTACCCAAATGTAAACCCATGAGAAGAGCAAACTCTGCCCCATGCAGGCATTCAGAATACATGTTACAAGCTGGATACGGGTCATCCATGCTTCTGAGTGTCCTAGCTAGAGCACTGCAGTACCTGCGACCCAAACCCTGGATCAACCCCAAAATAGCCAAGTGAGAGTCTTCAGGTGACACCAACTTTACCTGTACCCCTCATTTCTATGCCTAAAATATCCTAAGATAGTGGGTATAAATCAAGCCCCACCACTGCCACCTTCCTCTTAGCCCTTTAAGTGATTCTGCCCATTTGAACATAAGAAGGAACATTATGGATGAAAGTGCCCTAAATGCCTCCTAATACTTGGCAGATTTCAATAGCAGAAGTTCTGCAAAGACATTACTGACATTTCCAATAGCTCTGCAGGGGAAATCTTTGTCTTAATAGTTTTTCTTTCCTTTCTATTGCATTCTCTCAGTTCTTCAGCTGTGTTTCCCCCAATTATTGCTTTTCCCCCCAGTGGTTAACATTTTATATATTTTAATAATTTATTTTGCTCCTTATTTTTTGTCCCTTTTTATGTCATATGTTTTCCTCTTTTTTCTCCTTATTTTGTCTCTTTTCTATCTCTCAACAAAAGATATATTTTAGAAATAATTTTAACATGACTACTCCATAACTTTTTAGCCTATTCTAAGATTCCCCTTTCTTTTCACAGCTATCTGGAACTATAGAGATCAATTTTATCAAGTTTTTAAATAAATTGACATATCATTTGCTTTTAGTTAATACTAATTATTAAATTGTGCTCTCAAGGCAGATCTGGGGATTGAAGCTAGCACCTTGAATATGTTGAATGGGCTCTCTGACACAGGCCAGAGCACATCACAGGGAGAGACACCTACTATAGGATCCTCACATAATAGTGTAAATGATATCCTTACCCAGCAGATGTGCAAATCTCAACTTAAAAACCTAAAAAAATGACAATTAGATATCACCAAAACACCATAACACATCAATAACTGAATCCATAGATATGCAAGTGTAGTAAATGTCAGAAATGAAGAAAGCTTGACTGTTAAAATAACCAATTAAAATATTTTAAAAATGGCAACATGAACTAAAGCTGACACTAAAGTGGCAGAGTAGGAAATCAACAAAAGCATTAGCACCTTCTCTATACACCAGCAATGAACTCACCGAGAAAAGCAAACAATTCCAATCTCAATTGTTTTAAATAAAAACTAAACTACCAATGAATGAACCTAAACTGACCTCTACAGTGAGAATTACAGAATGCTGAAGAAAGAAATTAAAGATGACAGATGTAGATAGAAAGATCTTCCATGTTCGTGGGTTAACACAATTCATATTTTTAAATGACATATTATCAAAAGTGACCTAAAGATTTAAGATATCCCCTTCCTGAAAAATATTCTTCAAAGAAAACAATCATAAAATTCATATATACAAAACAGCCACAATAATCAAAACAATGCTGAGAAAAAAGCACTGCTAAAAATAAGCTCAATGTGGGGCTGGAGGGTTAGCTCAATGGTTCTGGCACCTGCCTCACAAGCGCAAGGCCCTGAGTTTGATCCCCGATAACCACATACAATGCTGGGTGCGGAGACTCACACCCATCAGCAATCAATACCACATACCACAGTGCCGGGCGTGGTGGCTCATGCCTGTGATCCCAGCACTTGGGAGGCAGAGACAGGAGGATTGCTGAGTTTGAGGTTTGCCTAGGCTACATAGTGAGCTCAGAGCCAGCCTGAACTACAAAGCGAGACCCTGTCTCAAAAAAAAAAAAAAAAAAGATATCTTGAAAGAAAATGACATATATAACATAAGGAAGAATTGTTGTCATGAAATATGAAATGACATCTATAGGAAAAATGATGGAATTAAAGATTATCTTACACGAAAAACCAGACTCAAAGAAAATCTTGATATTTTCTCTCATGTGGAATCTTTAAAAAAGTCATGAAAGCAGATGGGAGAATATTACTAAGTGGGGGAGAAAATCACAGACAAGCTGGGTAAGAGGCAAAATTATAAAAGTATGATAT
Organism: Thryonomys swinderianus; assembly: GCA_004025085.1. NCBI lineage: Eukaryota > Metazoa > Chordata > Mammalia > Rodentia > Thryonomyidae > Thryonomys > Thryonomys swinderianus. The sequence continues at coordinate 16,276 of PVIC010028126.1, forward strand.
ATGAATATGCCAAATGAAGTCCACTATTCTGTATAAACATGGACAAATAATAAAAAAGAATAAATTAACACTAACTCAACATAAAGACCTGAAAGGGGTGAGCAAACTGGATGGTCCTAGAGCAGCACATGTGCAAAAAGACTGAGAAATAATAATTACAAATTCTGCCCTAAGAATAATAATGGTAATAAGTTACTAAAATTCAAAAGTAGCAAAGTAATTTTTCAGAAATATATTTTGAATCCATAACACACCAAAAAGTATATCTATTTTGCCAAGTGTGGTGGCTCACGCCTGTAATCCCAGCACTCAGGAGGCAGAGGCAGTAGGACTGCTGAGTTCAAGGCTTGCCTGGCCTACATAGTGAGCTCAGGGCCAGCCTGAAATACAAAAGCGAGACCCCATCTCAAAAAAAAGTGTATCTATTTTTTTAAATGAACCACAGCTAATTTTATTCAAATTCCTCAAAATTTACAATGAATAGTAACTGCTTCTGAAATGTGTATTACCCTTTATGTAATGATTTTATTACTTTATATTTTTCTATGTTTTCTTTATAGTTCCTTAGTAGAAGCTAGAATCCTGGGTTGCCCAGTTAGAAGCCTCTGACTTACTGTTCTAATTTTCTTTTCAATAGTCATAGCAAACATTTGGCTTCTAAAAGACAGGCCTTTAGTCTTTTCAATCATTTGCTGATGGGTGGAGATTGCATTGTTATCCAAGACCATGTAACTTAATTTAGAACTAATCTTTGCATCTAGCCTTGTGTTTCCAATCAAATTCATGATCTTCTTCAGCTTCTTCTGGAGTCATGTTCAGTTTATCTGCCAGCATATTAATGCTGATACACTGGTGGATATAATAAGTATCAAATATGACGAAACAAGCATTTTCAATGAAATCTGAGGTAGGCCACTAAGTCACTCATAAGTACTGATTCACAATCCCTCAGCTTCTTCTAGGCCCATCAAAGTCAAAGTTAACATAGAAGCACTCAGCAAATTCTGCAATTGGGTCCTTATATGTGCAAGACTCCTGTTGAATAACTTTTACTAGATACTTTAGCATCTGCCGGCACTTTCAAACATCTTTGTTTACTATTACTGCAGTGGTCAGACAGCAGAGAATATGTGCACATATTTTCTGAATTACATTAAGGTACTGTGGCTGGTAAAGGAAAAGATCAATATTATATTGACCTTTGGAGTGGTTGAAGAAAACAGAGCCCAGTGGAAGAGCTACGTTCACTGCTGAAGTGAATGGAGTAAAGAACTCACAGAATTGTTATCTATGGTCTCTTTTAAGCGGGTTAAAGTCTTCCATGGCTGCATCCCAATTCTGAATTAAGATTTCAGAGACTACCGGGAGGCAGAGGCAGGAGGATTGCTGAGTTTGCAGCAGCTTGCCTGGGCACCATAGTGAGCTCAGGGCCAGACTGAACTACAAAGCGAGACCCTGTCTCAAAAAAAAAGAAAAAAAAAGATTTCAGAGACTAGTTTCCCCCAGAGGGTACTTAAAACATTTCTATCAGTTGCTGGAACCAAACACTGTAAAAAAATTTAAGGTATTTCTGCTGCTCCTGAGTAATTTCTGCATTCATATTGGAATTTTACATACATGCAGAGTGTACTTAAATATTCTTGTCTAAACCCATGCTTATCTGCCAGGTAGTCCAAGAGCATCTGACCATCCCTGATTCACTGCATTTGTCTTGTAGTTTCTGGATCTTCAAATATTTTCACATCTGGTTCTGTTTCTGCCTGAAGTTGTTTTAGTTGTGCAACAACTCTGGTTCTTTTTTTTCTCAAAGCATGAAGAATGTCATCAGAATGAAGGTTTTTATACATATCCATTGCAAAGTCAACCATATTGGTACCACTAAGAAGGTCTAGCTTTCCTTGTAATAAATAATTTTTTCTCATTATCTATCTCCTTCCCAGGAGTGGGAAGACCAGGTGCCAGTCCAGATAATGCACAATATACACGGTCAGGTCATATTCTGCCATCTTCAAAAAATATATCTATTATCCATCTAAGTGCAGTGGTAGATGTGACAGGAAGGCACATCGGCACTGTACAAAGCCCATTTATATTTCTGGATGGGCATGTTACACATATTTAGACTCATCAATTAAATAGCATAAGACAGATAGATTTATTAAAAGACTATTTCTGCTAATTCAGATCATCATTTAAATATTCAACAAGGAAAACATGATCTTACACTCAAATTATAGAATAAAATTTGTAAAACCATGGCCAAACTGTAATTTCAGGGTACAAATGACACGGAACCACTTGAATAAATGCCTTTCCCACCTATAGTTCATAAGGAAACCCACAAGGAAATGCACATGTCCTCAAGGCTGGACACCACTATTAGTGAGGAGATGCAGCCAAATGGAACTCACACCTCTGAAAAAAAGGAAAGAAACTGAGTAGCTGGAAATTTAATACTTTGAGCTCCATTTGCCTTACATCATCAGTATGTAATTCTCCAGGGTCTCAGTTCTTTCCACTGATCAAACAAATACTCGAAGTCAGATGAAGATTCTGACCTCTGGCCACATTTTGCAACCACTTGCAATGACAAATGTATAGAGTTTGCTGAAAATCAACAGATTCTCCTGTTGCCCAACAACTCAACTCTGACACACAAGCCAAAGTTTAGAACTCAGTTGCTTAGTATTTTCCACTTTTTACATGAGACTTGCAAGCCTCACAGTATTACTTATATTCTCAGCCTCAAAGTGAGGGGTCCTATAAAACCCAAATTTAATATTTTCATGCAAACAGAAATCTTTTATATGCTTTACCTTTAAAAGTTTAACAGGGCCAGGGATTTAGCTCAAGTGGTACTGCACCTACCTTGGAAGCACAAGGGCCTGAGTTTGATCCCCAGTACCACCAAAAAAAAAAAAAAAAAAGTTTATCATAAAATATTTAACTCATTAAGCTCCAAATACATAATACTTTACTTCATGAAAGCTTCCATTTGCAAACAATTCAGTTCTCAAACAAAAGGGGTTTAGCAAAATTTTGCTTCCGTGTTGGGTGGCAAACCAGCCCATGGCCATCGTCCCTACACAGACACAAAATTCAGGGATCTTTCCAAAAACCAGAAAACATATCTGAATTCATAAACTGAAGTGGCACTGTGTATATCAACAAAATTGGCATGGAAAAATGAGGAATATGCATAATCCCAAGAAAAAGCTATAAAATTCTCTTTATGTTCTGTTAGAGCTTTTTCTTGTGAGAAACTCTTTCCCATGGATTGGATGATCCTTTTTTTTTTAAATAGGGTCTCATTTTATGTCTCAGGCTGACTGAATTCACTATGTAGCCCAGGTAGGTAGTGAATTTACATCAATCTCCCTGCTTCAGCCTACCAAGTGCTAGAGATCACAGGCACCTGTCATTATGCCCAGCTGATCCTCTCTTTTTACCCATTATTAAATCAGACACTGACTCTAAATAAGCCCATTTTTTTCCTGAAAAATTACTAGCTAATCAGTTTCTCTTCAGTGGTCAGATCAAAATAGTTGATAACCAAATTTAAATTAAGTTTTTCTCCTTTCCCCAATCTCTGATTAGCCTCATTCTGAAATAAAATATGCTCTTTTGTGGTCCTTCCTAAGAGGCTGATTCATCCTTCAACATGCCCAGTTAATCCTACCTCCTACCTAGTCTTTTCTGCTCCCCTCTAAAGTAAGCCCATTTCTCTGTGTAACCATCTAGATGCCTTATATAGAGTGCTTCCTCATTGCACTAGTTCCTCACAATAAACCAACAACTGTCTTTATAAAATAAAGATAAATGTCCCACAGAAACTAAGTATAGAAGGATTTTGCATTGATATAAATTATATTCAGAATATCCATAGCCAACATCATACTGAACAGGGAAAAACTGAAACTACTTCCTCTAAAAACAGAAATGAAACAAGGAGGTATCACCACTCTTGTTTATTATAGTATGGAAACTATAACCATAGCAATTAGGAAAGAGAAATTAAAGAACTACAGTTAGGAAATTAATAAATTAAATTATATTTACTTGCAAACAGTATAATCCTATACACAGAAAACCCTAACAGCTCTGCTTGAAAATTTTGGGATCTGACAGATTCAGCAAAGCAGCAGCACACGTACAAACTAGCATTTCTGTGTGCAAATAATTAAGTCAATGACAAATAAACCAGGAAAAAAATACCACCCAGAATGGTTTCAGAAATTACAGTGATACATCAATAATGTAAGCTGTTAATGCTGAAATAAAACGAAGATACCAAAAGATGTAAAGAATTCAATTTCGTGAATTGGCAGAAAAAATGTATTATATATCACAATATATAATAGTATTCCCAAAAGCAATCTAAAGATTCAGTGCAACACCTACCAAAATACTAATGCATTACTTCACAGAATCCAAAAAAAAAAAAAAAAAGGAAATTTAAATAGAAGCAAAAAAGAGCTTGAAAAGCCAAAGCAATTCTGAGCAAAACAGCAATGCTAGTGGTATCATGACACCTAGTATTAAATATAGAGCCACCAAGAGGAAAAAAAGGCATGGTATTAATACACAAACAAGCCAACCAATGGAACTAGATTAGAGAATACAAAATTAAACCCAGAGAGGTACTGCCATCTGATTCTCAGTTACAGTGACAAAAATACAATGTTGGGGAAAACACAGCTTTTAAACAAATGGTGCTATTTTAACAAATCTAGATATACAACTGAAAAAGATTAAAATTAGACCTTTCCCTTACTCTCTACAAAAAGCAACTCAAAGTGAATCTCACACTTGAATGTAAATTTTCTAATTTTCAACAGGCTAGGAGAAATACTTCAAAATATAGGCACAGACAATTACTTCCAGAATAGGTACCCCATAGCTTAGAAAATAATAGCAAGAATTAACAAATGGGATTGCATCAAATTAAAGTTCCTTCACAGCAAAAGAAACAACCAAGAGAGTGAAAAAACAGTCTAAAGAATGGGAAAAAATCTTTGTCAGACACTCTTCAAATACTGGATTAATATTTAGAATATATAAAAAACTAAAAAAGATTAATATCAAAAAGCCCTGCTAGGTATGGTGGTGCAAGCCTATAATCCTAGCACTTGGGAGGCTATTATGGCAGGAAGATTACTACAAGTTTGAGGACAGCCTGAGGTACACAGTGAATTCACAGACAGCCTGAACTACACAGTGAGACCCTATCTCAAAAAAAAAAAAGAAAAAATTAAATAGCCTAATGAATAAGTATTTAAGTGAATCAAATCAACACGTCTCAACCTGTATGAGAAACTGTTCAACATCTTTAGCCATTAGAAAGATGCAAATCTTATGTGAGTTAGGATAGCTATAAAGAAGAGTATGAGCCGGGCATGGTGGCTCACGTCTGTAATCCTAACACTCAGGAGGCAGAGGCAGGAGGATTTCTGAGTTCAAGGTTTGCTTGGGCTACATAGTGGGCTCAGGGCCAGCCTGAACTACAAAGCGAGATCCTGTCTCAAAAAAAAAAAAAAAAAAGGAATATGAAAAAAACCATAAATGCTGGTGAGGATGTGGAAAAATGAGAACTTTTTTTATACTATTTGTGGCAATGCAAATTAGTACAGCTACTATGGAAATTATTCAAAAAATGAAAATAGATGTACCATATGTTGTGGAAATGCCACTTTGATATATACCCAAATGAATAAAAAATCAATATTCTATATACATACCTATATACTCATAGTTATCATGGCACAAATAACAGGCACTTACACAAGGACCTAGATGTCCTTAGAAATGACTATGTAGATAAAGATGTCCTTAGAAATGCTATGTAAAGGCCGGGTGTGGTGGCTCACGCCTGTAATCCCAGCACTTGGGAGGCAGAGGCAGGAGGATTGCTGAGTTCAAGGCTTGCCTGGGCTACATAGTGAACTCAGGGCCAGCCCAAACTACAAAGCAAGCCCTGTCTCAAAAAAAAAAAAAAAAAGAAATGCTATGTAAGGAACTGAAATATACTGTAGTTATGATAGGTATCTATATACATATATAAATATAGATATTAATGTTATATGTAGAGAAACAAATATTGAGCCATAAAAGAAAAACAAAATGTCATCTGGAGGAAAGTGTATGGAACTAGACATCACGGGGTTTTTGGGGGGAGGGAGGTAAGATCTCAGTATGTAGTCCAGATTGGCCCAAATTCATGTTGATACCCTACCTCAGTCTCTTGAATGTTGGAGTTACAGTATACACCACCATGACCAATGAGAAATGTAAACTTAAACATTGAAATTGCACCTTACTCCAGAAAAAATGGCTATTATCAAATAATCAAATAACAACAAATGCTGGAGAGGTTGGGGGAGAGACACTTCTACATTATTGGTGGTAATGTAAACTAGTACAACCTTTATGAAAATCAGTGTGGAGACTTCTCAGAAAACTAAAAATAATAATGCCATTAAACTCAACTGTCTCCTTTCTAGGTATCCTCCCAAAAGATATATAACAGTAAAATATGCATATACATGTTCATAGCAGCACAACTCACAACAGCTAAATATTGGAAGTGCCTAAACGTCCAGTAACAGATGGATAAAGAAAATGTAGTATTTATACACAGTATATAAGCCTGTCCTAAAAAAAGATAAATTTGAGTCATCTGTAGGAGAATCTGTGTAACTCAAAACCATAGTGTTAAGGGAAATAAATCAGAAACACATTTAAATATCACATGGCTTAAATATCACATGGTTTCTCTTATATGGACCCAAAATACAAGTTAAGAGCACAATAAAAGATACATAATGGGAAAGAGGGAGATACATTTTTTGGAAAAAGGAACCAATGGATAGTAGGAGGTGATGGAAGCAGAATGAGATTTGAAAAAGAATTAAGATGTGTACACATACATTTATCAGCTTCCCATGAAGAATGTAATCATTATGCACTGCAAACATGAGCCAACAACAATTATTTTTAGGGCCAGGGATTAAGCTCAGCGGTTCTGGCATCTGCCTGGCAAGTGCAAGGTCCGAGTTTGATCCCTGGTACCACATATCACAGTGCTGGGCAGGGTGGCTCACACCTAT
>PVIC010028127.1:0-23387 GCA_004025085.1 Thryonomys swinderianus
CTTGCTTGACTACTCTTAAAGTGTCAAGTCTGACACCGGTAACAGTGTCAGACCGGACCACCCCCATCTCGTTCCTGATTTTAGAGGAAAGATTTCATGTTTTCCCCATTTGGTCTGAGGTTGACTGTGAGTTTGTTGTTGTTGTTGTTGTTTTGGAGACAGGGTCTCGCTTTGTAGTTCAGGCTGGCCCTGAGCTCACTACGTAGCCCAGGCAAGCCTGGAACTCAGCAATCCTCCTGCCTCTGCCTCCCGAGTGCTGGGATGACAGGCGTGAGCCACCACGCCCGGCTTGACTGTGAGTTTGACTGTGAGGTGTCAGCGAGGCTCAGGGAAGGGCCTTCTATACCTACCCTCATCTTCATCCCTTTAATTAGGAAGGAGCGGTGGATTTTGTCAAAAGTTATTCTGCATCTGTAGAGATGTTTGTGTTGTTTTTGCCCTTGAGTGTATTTATGTGATGTGCTATAGTTACTGATTTGTGTACGTCAAACCATCCTTGCATCTCTGGGGTGAGTCCAGATAGCCGTGGTGTGTGATCTCGTTAATGCTTTGTTGAATTCTGTTTGCATGTATCTCACTGAGGATTCTTCTTCTGGGTGTATTCCTGTAGGAGTCAAGGACGTCATACCATATGCGCCCATGTTTAGAGCAGCACAATTCACAATAGCTAAGCTCAGAAAACAGCCTAGATGCCCATCGGCAGACCAATGAATAAAGTAAATGTGCTGTGTATACATGGTGGAGTACTACTCAGCCACAAACAAGCTTGAATGGAGTACCACTCAGCCATAAAAATGATAAATTCGAGACATTTATATTTAAATGGATGTACGTTGAGAACGTATTTATAAATGAAATAAATAGGACACAGATGTGTAAATAGTGTATCATTTCTTTCATATGAGAAATTAAAAGTGTAAATGAGCTGGGCATGGTGGCTCACGCCTGTAATCCCAGCACTCGGGAGGCAGAGACAAGAGGATTGCTGAGTTCGAGACTTGCCTGGGCTACATAGTGAGCTCAGAGCCAGCCTGAACTACAAAGCGAGACCCTGTCTCAAAAAAAAAAAAAAAGTGTAAATGAGGTCCTGAATGTATGATAGGTATTGTGAAATAGGAAGAAAATGTTCAAAGGGAAAAGGGAAAGGGGAGTAGGGGAAAATAAAGTAAGAAAAAAATTTTGATGGTAAAAACAAAGAAATGGAAACAAAGCTTATGTATATAGGGGTTGGGGAGTTATAGGGAGGAAAGGGGAATGGGAAAAATGAGAATCAAGATATACCATGTGGGCCGGAGGGTTAGCTCAGTGGTTCCGGCGCCTGCCTCGCAAGCGCAAGGTCCTGAGTTCGATCCCCGGTAACCACATAGAATGCTGGGCGTGGAGACACGCCCACCAGCAATCAACACCGCATACCACAATGCTGGACGTGGTGGTTCACGCCTGTAATCCCAGCACTCGGGAGGCAGAGACAGGAGGATTGCTGAGTTCGCGGCGGCTTGCCTGGGCACCATAGTGAGCTCAGGGCCAGCCTGAACTATAAAGCGAGACCCTGTCTCAAAAGCAAAAAAAAAAAAAAAAAAGATACACCATGTACAGGTACAAATTCTCAAAGTTGAATGTGATCCTAATGTATGTATAAAAAGTACCAATAAACTCAATAAAGGAAAAACGGGGAAAAAAATAGCTCACAGGGGGAAAAAAGAATGAAACCATGTCATTTGCAATAACACGATTGGAGCTTGAGACCCTAATGTTAAATGGAATGTCAGGCATAGAAAGACCAGTACTGCATAGTTTCTCCAACATGAGAAGCTGAAATTTTAATAAAATAAAAGAGAGCTGTTAGGAAACCAAAAGGCAGACTTTCTGGAGACGGGGAAGGGGATCAGGAGGGGGATGGGCACGATATAGCTGGACGTGACCAAGATATGCCACCTCCAAGCACCAGCTCCCACAGCAGGCACATCAATGCTCTGCTAAGAATGGACACGAACGGAAGCACCCGCCCAGACACCGCACCGCTGTCGCCTTTGGAGCTTCCAGATGCACCAAGGGGCTGGCAAGAGGAGAGGCAGGGGTCCTATAAAATTCCAAGTCCTAAGCTCCTCTCCAAACCTTGAGATTCAGCATCTCTGACAGGGCCCCGAAGGCCGCGCATCTATCAAGGGCCCTTGGTGCCAGCTCACATATCCCGTGTCTGCTTTTGGAAGAAGCCGAGGACACAGGCAGGGAAGGTAGAGGCAGGTCGGGCGTTTGGATTGTTTGTTTCTCAGCCAGTGAGCAGTCGCTGGCCCTGGCCTGGGCCTGAGAGGGGGGGAGGGGCACCTGCGCTAGGACAACTTTGCTGTCAGTGTCTCAGTTACTTTCTCACTGCTGAGACATAATATCCAATACAACACTTGCAACTTAAAGGAGGAGAGTTTTGCTCTGGCTCACAGGCGAGAAGCAGAGATCAAGGAGGAGGAGGGCTGGCACCGCCAGGCCACACCCCCTGTGACCCACCCCCTCCCTCTAAGCTCTACTTCCCCGTATCACATTCAGCTGTAACCTCCTCAGTGGACGAATCCACTGGTGAGTATCATGTCCCAGTGATCCGGTGACCTCCCCAGAGCCACCTATGAGTACTCGAGCTTCTGGGGCGCATCTAAAAATAAACCATGACAGAGCATTCTGGGCTATTCTGTTAATGGCAGAGTACATATCCTGGGGACACCCTGGGCCCAGAGCCCCAGGTCGACATTCCTGGCTTGTCCGTTTGCCTGTCCACTGGCCAGGACAGACTGACTACAGCAGTCCCTCCCTCCACCCAAGCAGAGTTGAAAGGGCAGTAATGGGGGTCTGGACCCCAGCTGTCTATCACCTTGAAGCCTCTTAAATAACAGGCCTGGAGACTAGTGTGGTGGTGCACGTCTATAATCCCAGAACTGGGGAGGCTGAGGCAGGAGGATCACCAAGAATTCCAGACCATCCAGGGTTATGTAGTGAGTTCAAGGCCAGCTGGGTTACATAGTAAGACTTCGTCTGAAACAAACAACTAACAAAAAGAAAAAACATCTGGATTTTTAATAGGTTGCTAAATGATAGGTAAATAAGCCTGCATGTTTTAAAGCATGTGTGTGTGTGCACACGTGTGTGTGTGTGTAAGGAAAAGCTTAGTTCAATTCTTCCTGGTTGTAAAATAGAAAAAACTATCAATAGGACATGTCTCAAGGGCTTCTGGGAAGAGTGAGAGAAAACAAAGCACTTAAAACCAGTCCCAGCACTTGGTCAGTACCCAGATACTCTATTTACGTGTCTGTTTCCAAAGCTCTGTCTCACCGAGTATCATCTAGAGCATTATATACTTTATAAAGCTCCACTCATCCATTCGTCCTGTTTTTTACTAAAGCTGATGTATTTAAAAGGGAAATGTGGGAGTGATTACGAGAATCTAGATCTGATTAAGTGGTATCAAACCGTACCCACAAAATGTCATTTTCCTGGCTTCTACCCGATGCTATATGTGAAACGTTCTGGGGGAGCAGGTAAGGGGTACACCAGACCGCTTGAGACTAGCTTTGCAGCTTCCTAGGAATCTATAATTATTTAAAAATAAAAAGTAAAGCAAAGCCTAAGAACAGAAGGATGCTTTCTCCTAGGCTAATGTTTAAGCTACCTGCTACAGGAAAGACTAGTACCAGAAATGGTGGCACATGCCTGTAATCCCAGCACACAGGAGGCTGAGGCAGGAGCATCACCACAAGTTGGAGGCCAGTCTGGGCTACATAGTGAGTTCAGGGCTAGCCTGAACTACATAGCACACCCTGTCTCAAAAACGAAAGCAACTCCAACAGAGGGATTGGTAAGTGTTGGTGCCAGACACCCTAAGCCGTTCCCAGGCCTCGGTGACTGATAGGCAGGGCCCAGGGAAAGCTGCGGGGAGAATGCAGCTTTCTCACTGTGACAGTTAAAGTCATGAGATGAGGCCACCTGATGTCCACCAGTGACGTGTGCCCACTTTGGCCAACACTGTTGTTAGTGTCTCCTGTGCTCCTGGCGGGGACAGCCGCTGGCCCTGTGTGCCGGGCACAGTTGACTGGTTCTGGGGCACATGGGCCAGCCACTGAAACTCACAGATGCGTGCCTTGCCCCACCAGGTACCTATGTGGCTGCCACAGGGCATCCTGCCTGTAACAGAGACAGCTCGAAGGGCACAGCCCCCTGTGTGCCCCTCCCACACTTCCAAGGTGCGCTTAGTCCCTACGGAAACGAGAAGCTGGAAGCCGAGGTGGGGTCAGCAGCTAGGAATCATGGGAAGGCTCTCTGTGTCTTCAAGGGGGGGTCTGAGGGCCAGTGCTGCCAGGAGATCCAGCACTGTGCTGTCCTGTTAGGAGTAACCAGCTGCCCCTCTGTGCCCAGCACTGGGGGTTTCCTGGGACCTGGAAATGTCTGTATTAAAACCAAGACAGTTCGGGCAAACCACCTACCTGTGGTGGCCAGTCCACACTGAGACGGGCCGGAAGGATGAAACACACAGCAAATGCTGAACACTTCAGACCTGAGAGGAAAGAATATTAAAAAGTTCATGAATAATCTTCATGTTAATTATACATTGCAACAAAAATACTTGGGATATAGTGGGTAAAATAAAATGTTATTAAAGTCAAATATATTCACAAAATAAACAGTCACTTAAAAATTCTTTTCGTGTGGCCACTTCAAAAATTTTAAAATGTCCTCAGTAACTCGTACTCTATTTCTACTTGGCAGCAATTCTCACAGCCAGTCCGGTCTGTCTGCCTAGATAATATATAATATAGTTCATGTATTTAACTAGCAAAACTTCCTTTATTTTTTATTATAATCAAATGATTGATTGATTGGTTATTTTTTTTGAGGCAAAGTCTTGCTATGTAGTGCACTGGCCTTGAACTCCCAGGGATCTTCCTGCCTCAGCCTCCCAAGCGCTGAGATTACGGCGTGTGCTGCCATCGCCAGCTCAGACGTTTGTTTCTGGACAGCACCTGCGTGCGCGGATGCTCCACCGCTGGCCCTCTGCTCCCTGGAGCCGCCTGCCTGCCCGCTGGGGAAGGCGGGCGCAGCGCAGCCGTGCCTCAGCCCCATGTGATTTTCATTTGTCTAATTAAAGCTAATCTGATAAAGCAGGAATTGCAGAGCTGTGTGAAAGCCCCAGCGAGCACAGGTCATGGCCCCATCCAAAGATGGGCCTTTGTCTCCCCATCCGGGCACCGGGCCACCCAGAGGCTTGGGCAGAGGGACCGGGGTGACGTCACCACATCGGCTGTTCGAAAGCACAGCCGGGAGGAAGGGAAGGAGGAAGGCAGAGACGCTAGTGTGCACCTGGCCCAGGGGGGCATCCTGTGAAGGACGGGGCGCCCGGACCTGGTCCCAGAGGGAGCCCTGCCCACCATCACTTCGCCTCTCTTTTCTAGGCAGCAGCAGCAACAGCAGAGAGAGGCCAGGGCCGCAGCACTCGTTGGGCAGGCGGCGGAGGGCTCCAGATAGCTGACCTCACCCGGCGACCGGATGCTGAGAACCGAGACCGCACCGGAGCCAACATCCAGGGGTGCCTCGGCAAGTCCTTTTTGAAAACCTATGCATTTATTGAGATAGGTATTGCCAAGTTATCCAGGCTGGGGGAAGGCACTAGAACCACTGAGTTAAATCCCCTGCTGGCCTCAAACTTGAGATCGTCCTGCTTCAGCCTCCCACATACCAGGGGTTATGGGCACACGGCCCTGTACCCTGGTAAGACCATTCTAGCTAGAAACTGTGTAGTGGCCCCTTTAACCAGGCAGCCACGCGACTGCCACCTCCCCACTTATGAAAAATGCTGGGGCTCAGCTACAAACCGAAGGAGCCTAGAATACTCGATTTTTTTTTTTCCTCTTTCAGCAACAGGGATTGAACTCGGGGCCTTTGCACTGAGCTATATCCTCAGCTCTTTTTGTAATATTTATTTTGAGATAAGATCTTGCTACATTGCCTGGGTTGGGTTTGAACTTGTGATCCTCCCTCCCCACCCTGGAGTGTTGAGATTACAGGTATTTGCCATCATGCCTGGTTTAGAATTGAAAATTCGACTTTTTCTGTTTGCTTTATTATTCAGTTTAAAATTCTCTACCTCTTCCTGGCTCAAGAGAGGTAGTTCAACAAAGGAAGATGCTGCTATTAGTCAGTTATTGGAGTCAGATGCATTTACCACAGAGGTAGCAGGGGACTGGCCCCCTGCTAGGGATTCTGCGGTGAATGGGAGCAGGAAGGAGGTCTAGACCTGGCTTTAGTTAGACTCACACAGCAATGTGTATTGGAGGAACTGAGGCCCTCCTGTGGGACTCATCTTCTGGTGGGGACTGGGCGGCCATCTTGATGACCATGATGCTCTAGGGCTGAAGGTTCAGAGAGGAGCAGGTGGAAATTTTGGGGGGAAATCTTGGAGCTCTCTAAGGGGGCCGAGGAAGTTGTCTGCTGAGGATGGCTCCCCAGAGCTGATGAAAGGGACTGGCCCCTTCTCTCAGTCCAGTCCACCCCAGGCCAAGGCAGGCCTGTGCCCTCACTGGGGTCTCGAACAAGTGGCTGTATTGTGTGTGCCCTGCCAGGGTGCAGGCTAGGGGTGGGTGTCATGGGAACTGCCCCTCGGCTTCTGAGGAGAGAAGTCAGAACTGGCCTCCGAGGTCTTGCCTAGCGCCAGCGTTCTTTGCTAACAGACTCTGGGTCGTGTCCTCAATCTCCTCTCTGGCCTTGTCCGTCCTCTTCCCAAGGCAATAGAGTCCTGGGTCAGAGCTGGCTGTGTGGGCCGGAAGGGATGACACGCAGATTTTAGAGAAGTGTTCCAGTTGACTTCCGCCATTTTGGTTTCCTCCATATTGAGACTCAATCCAGTCACGGTTCTTGTTACACCGGCTTGGATGCCATCTCGGGCTCAGGAAGTTCACTCATGCTAACAGCTGTGAGTTTTAGTTCCTGATCGATGTGTAAGTGGCTGCAAAAGGCTGTTGTGTGCTCTGTTGTGCACACATGGTGGACAAAGGCAGCTATCCCGACACTGGGACACCCTCCGCCTTGACTCTGTCCTGTATTGTCTGCAGGGAGCACTGGCGCCTCCCTCTGTTCCACAGAAGGCCTGTCACTAGCAAAAATTATTTCGTATATTTATCGCATGCTTATTTGCCCTTCTTCACAGACACAGGCCCATCAGCCCAGACAGCCCCGGGCTCCCTGCTCACCTTCCACAGTCAGTCGCTTCTGTCCTCCCTTCCTGGAAGGAAGGAGGAACTAAGGGCAATTTGGAGACTATCACAGGAAACAGCTTTCACTTTCAGGGAGCTGCTGGGAAGATGACTTCCAGGTGGCCTCTCCCCAGTCCCCTGCCAGCCTGGCTGAAGCAGAGGTGAGGCACAGCCGAGGTCACATCTGTTTAGATGCCGTCCGGGGCACCAAGGACTCTCGAGTTCCCTGTCCAAGCACTGAGTGGACCGAAGGGTGGCCTGGGGCTGCGGGCTGAGTACGAGCAGGTGGGGGGGCTCCAGGACAAGGCCTGGGCCAGGGCAGGGGTGGGGAGGGCATGGCAGGGGCTTCCTGCTGTCCTTGCACCCCCCACACACAGGGGTACACCCGGCACCCCGCCACACGAGCCTGATTTACTTCTTCTAGTATTTCCATTCTCCGAAATATGTTTGTCCCTCCTGGTTTTGTTCCTTCCCTCATCCCTCAACCGGATGCACCCGGAGCAGGAGCGAGGGCATGGGGAACGTGTCTGCGTCTAAACTGGCAGAGAAAAGGACGAGCTGGTAGTCCGGGGAGATGGCCCAGTCCCGCGGGGCCTCGGAAGGTCACCTTCCAGGCAGAAGTGCGGACGGAGGCCCAGCGACGAGGAAGAGGGGACCAGGTCTGGTGATGAGAGCCGTGGTGCTTAGATTTGTGGCCGTGGTGACCGACCCCTCCTCCTCCTCGACCCCAGCCTGGAGACCCGTCCGAGGCCCAGAGGCCCAGGCTGTCTGCAGTGGCACTGACGTGTGTGGCCAGCGCACAGTCAGGAAGGTGGGTGCCACACCTCCTGGCCGCCAGGACAGCCTCCCCGCGGGCTGTCCTTGTGGTAGGCGTGGCTGCCCCGGGGTGCCTGTCTGCAGAGGCGCATGGGTCCGGTGAGGGGGCGACGCCTCTCAGGCCACCCGCTTGTCCACTCCCCTCTGTCCCTTTCTGGCTGCTGCTCCCTCGCCCAGGAAGACACAATGAGGACGGGCGGGGGACAGCGTCTTCCTTGGCAGCAGTGCGACAGCCACCTGCCCCCGGGGCACGAGAGCGAGGTTCTGCCCCAGCTTTGCTGTGACCAAGTCGCTGGCCGGGACACAGCGGCACCCTGGGGCCCGCTAAGGGTCGCTACCCCGTGCGGCTGTGCCCGCAGAGGGACCGACAGCCACCCTCAGAGTCAGCGGGAGGTCAGCCGGCCGTGTGTGAGGCGGGGACTGTGCCCCGGGCCGGGCTGTCGCCAGCTGCTGTTGATCCTCTGCAGGACAGACGAGGGCATCAGGGACGGAGGGGCAGAAACAGAAGGTGGCCGAGCTGGGTTTGTATCCATGAGGGTACACACCGGGGAGAAGGGCAGGAACCCCAAGAACCCTGCTAAAGGCATGGGGTCAGGCCTTGCGCTGGCCCTGGGGAGGCTCAGGAGAGGAGCCTCGAGCAGAAGCAGGCAGGCTGCTGAGGCCACGTCCTGTGCTGGGCCGCCATGCCCTCTGTCAGGGTCAGGCTTGGTGCGCCCCTGGGGTCCACGGTGGGCGGCTCCTGCCTTCACTGCTCCGTCCGCACGCGTCCAGCTTCGCCCCAGATGCCGCTTCCTCTCTGACCCGCCCTCGCCTCTCTGTACCAGCCACGCCCTAGCTCTCCGGACGGTGCCACTGCTGAACGTGCTTTTCATTTGTTTGGCGACGGTACAATACACCAGGGTGATTAAAACCAACAGCGCGAATTTAAGGCAAAAAATTAGGAGAGGAGCCGGGCGTGGTGGCTCATGCCTGTCATCCCAGCACTCGGGAGGCAGAGACAGGAGGACTGCTGAGTTCGAGGCTTGCCTGGGCTACATAGTGAGCTCAGGGCCAGCCTGAACTACAAAGCGAGACCCTGTCTCAAAAAAAAATTAGGAGAGGAAAAGACACCTTGTCGTGAATCCACCTGGAAATACTCCCGCTGTGTCAAATACATTGATCCCGTTGCTCCTGGCACTTCCGGAAGCAGCCCTCGAAGTCCTCTTTGACAAGTATCTTTATAGGACGGGGTCAAAGATGCGGGGAATCCTGCTGCTGAGCGCTATCTAGAGGAAAGACAGAGAGGTAAAAACACCGTGGTGTCTCACCTGCCTTATGCACAGGGTCGGCCACTGTGTGACTTCTGGCTCTGCCCCAAGGTCAAAATGACCTCGAAAGGGAAATAGCTTGAGTCAATTCAGGACATCGAAGCACCTGGGAATGATAGGATGAATGTATTCAAAGCGAAGGGAATATTTTAAAGAAGAATTCATAGTCAAGTATCCTTCACTGTAACAAATTTTGAAAATTTAAACATTCATCAATATCTTTGATTGCTGCTCATGTATAACCTATAATTTATCACTTTATGCCAATGGAAACTGTACAGCCCTGTTGCGCTGTGTCTATTTACATCATCGTGAAACGGATCTCTAGAACTTTTTGATCTTGCCAAGCTGAAAATGTACCAGTAAACGACCACTTTCTCCCCCCCCATCCCGGCACCCCCCCCCCCGTCTCTACAGCTCTGACTGTGGTAGGGACCTCGCATAAGTGGAACCACACCGCTCCTGTCTTAGTGTAACTGGCTCCAGTCATTTAGCAGAATGCCTTTAAGGTTGCTTCATCCACTTGTTAGAACTTTCTGCTTCAAGGCTGCATAATATTCCATGACAGAATTTTGTGTGTGTGTGTGTGTGTGCGCGCGCACGTGTGATTCATCTCTCCCTGGACCCTTGAGCTACTTTTTCATCTTTTGGCTGTTGTGAGTAATGGTTTGAGAATTTACTTTTTAAGTAATCAAGAGCATGCTGCATCTTCACCTTGAACTGGATGCTTTCTGCATTTTTCTAAGAATATTGTTATCTGCATTTTAGAGAATGGTGGTTCAGGTTGAGCACTCCGAATCTAGATTGCCCAAGTTCGCCAACTGGCTGTTCGCCTCTGAGTGATGTGACCAAACTTCTCGGTGCTGAGGCTGTCGTCAGGGACAGGACTTACCTTCCGCTGCGTCCCACCAGGGCAGCCTGCCACAGCAGTCTGAGATTCCAGAAAGGGGGCTCCGGGTCCCCAGCTTGCTGTCGCCCTGGCCTGAGTGGAAGAGAAGTTTTGCTGAGTGACCACGAGAGGGCTGGATGGGATGAGCGGGTGCGGGGGAGGCACCCGGGGTGACGGGGAAGGAGTGTAGATGGTGTCACTGTGTGGCTGTCGTGACAAGTGACTCGTGGGGAGCACGGGCCATGAGGAGCTGGCACTGGGGTCAGGATGGGTGAGAGGAGGACAGGAAGGGGGGTGACCCTTGAAATGTCACTGCAAGCGGCCGAGGAAGTGGGCAGGTGGGAATCCCAGTAGGTGGCGATGCGGGGACACCGGGTGACGGAGCCGCGGATCTGTGGCAGGTGGTGGTGACCACAGCAGGCTGAGACCCTGAGCTGCTGGCGCCGCCAGGATGCCCGAGGCTGGCGTCTCGGGCACTGTGCAGGCGGCTGAGCACCTTGGCTCTGCGTGGCGGAGGCCTTGCCTCCTGCCGGCCGGCAGGCTCCGGGGTGAGCGGTGATCCTGCACAGACGCCCGGCGTGAGGAAGTATAATTACGGGGAAATTGCGCTCCGGAGAAGCAGTACGGGCCCTGGGCTGCCAGGCTCCATTCTGCACCTGAGCCCCCTGATTGCGGCCGACAGCCCCACATCTGCATGTGCTTTGCAGCCCAGGCGGGAGCGGGAGCGGGAGGGGGAGGGGAGCAGGGGAGCAGGGAGGGAGGGGACCCCTGATAGCCCTGCCCACTGCTCCCCAGAGTCCCCGGGGAGGGGCCCAGGAGGGGGGCCTGTGGCCCGGGGCACATTCCTGGGCTCTGGGGTGGTGGGAGGGGTGCAGCTGGAGAAGAGAAGCGAAGAGGAGCCTGCTCCATCCCAAGCTCTTCCCTTCACTGGCAGGGAAACTGAGGCTGGTGTGATCCTGGGGTCACCTGGTAATCAAGAGCATCCTGCATCTTCACCTTGAACTGGATGCTTTCTGGGCAGGCCTGGGGCGGCGGCAGGGAGCCCTGCCTCTGCCATCTCTGTGGCTCCGCGCTCCTCGGGTTCCTCTCCCCATGTGGCTCCTGCCCCCGGCAGGCCCCGCTTCTCCAGGGGTCACCACGGTCCCCGGTGTGCTCTGAAGCCCCGCCCAAGAGCTGACCAACTGGGGCTGCTCAGAACCCTCGGTCTCCACAGGGGCAGCCCCAGACGCATCTTCTGGGGGGGCAGCTTCCCGTTCGCTCAGCTGGTTTCTGGTTAGCGCCTGCCACCTTCTAGCGGGAAGCCGTGGGGCTGAAGCTGGTTCTGCTCAGGGATTGTTGGTGGGTTCTTGGGGGGCTGGTTTTCCTGTCCAGAAACTTCAGGCTATGCCTGCTGTGAGTTTCGCCCTCTGACCTGCAGAATCGAGCCTCGTGAGCTCCTCGAAGGCAGCTACAGCCCGGCTCCTTGGAACTGTTATCCTCAGGAAGGATTTACTGTTTCCAGCCTGTGACAGAGAGGGCCTGGGAATGAGGTCGTCTGTACCTGCCTGGGAGCTCAGATAGTATTTGGCCTCTTTTCCAGAATGAAGGCAAATGTCTCCAGATTACTGGCTCTTCCTCTTCTCTGGACTTACAAGGTGTGATCAAAATATACATGTGTGTTTCAATAAAAAAAAATTACTACAATAGAGCAGACATAGTTACTATGCCTGTAATCCCAGCACTCAGGTGGGTGAGGCACAATGACACCATGTGTTTGAGGCCAGCTGGGATTACATAGTGAGTTCAAGACCAGCCCGAAGTATAGAGCGAGACCTGATCTCAAAAAGAACAATTACAGTAAAAAAAAAAAATTGCCATTCATTCTTCTCACTTTGAACACACTTATCCCATCATTCTTGCCACTTTCTGAAGCAGTTCTAGACAGCCGCTTTCGTGAGTGTCTTTACCAGCTGCCACTAAAAAGAGAACGGCTGCTTCCAGGTGCCGTCCAATGAGAAGGCAGCTTGTCAAAAATGACGATCCAAAAACAAAACAAAACCAAAGCAGTAGAGAGAAAACAAACAAATCGTGACAATCTACTTTATTCACCAGGTCTGGCACCGTAAAACATCCAGCCTTTCCCTCAAATCAAATGACCAAGAAAGGTAAATGTTTTGAATCAGTCTAAGACATCATAACAGGACCATGCTACGAAAGACTCAGGAAAGAGGACTTAAGCGCTGCAATTGGCAGTTGGAGCGGTGATGGCCATCGGCTGGGACGGTGTTGTCAATGATGATAATATTTATCATTTCTTCGGATCCTCCCGAGAATTCTCTACGGAACTATTCAAAAATCCATTTTATAGATGGGGACACTGAGGTTCAGGGAGGATGGGACTTTCTTGTCATCCACCAGCGGCCAAGGCAGAACTTTGGAGAAAGGCCCACTGGGGTCTCCACTCCCTGTGCTCCTGCGCCACACTGCAGGCGGTCCTCGCCCACCAGGCCCCGGCTCTCCGGGGGAGGACGGCTGTTGTGCGTCCTGCCTGGGATTCCTGGGGTGTCAGGACTCATTAGAGGGCCATGGTCCAGTGAGTGTGGACAGGCAGTTGACAGGTATACAATCTGACCGCGGCCCCCTTCAAATCATCGCGCTGTCTTCAGCAGGAACACGCGGGGAGGCCAGGCAGAGGCCCCTGGCTTGACTACATCATCTGAGGCACATTAAAAACATCTTTCGGGCGCCTTTTTCTCACCACACACTCATGCTCTCAGTTTCTCTTTCTTTCCATCCCACAAAAGCTGAAGTTAGCTGTGTGGACTTTCCACTCCAGGAGGGGGCTTCCCCCACCCCGGCTGTCCAGTGTTGACGTTTTCAGGTCTGGCTGGCGTCTGAGGGAAAGTGCTTGTGACAGAGGACCAGCTCCTGGCAAGTCTCACGGGGCCAGTAGCCCTGTCTCCCTGCTTAGTTCTGGCAGATGAGTGCAACTTAGCCATGACCATCAGCAGAGAGCCCAGACTAATGGTAATAATGGCTGGCATTGAACACATGCTCCATTTGGTGGTGGATTCCTTCATATGTTTGGGGACATCCCTAATCTGTGACTGAAATCAGGAGAGGAAGAACAGCCAGCCTTCTACAAAGAAGTGGAGGAAGCCAAATCCCTGCTTTCCCAGAGACCTTTGCAATCAGGAAATATCATGTGATAAGAGCCAGCCAATCAGATGTGCCTGTCCTCAGCCTGGAGCAGGGGAGGGGCTGGCCCCATGGCCTTGGAAGCTGCGGAGATAGGATTTCTGGAAGGCTCAGTTATAGCCCCCAAGTTGTCCATGCACTAATCCTCGGAATCTATGAACATGTCTCCTTACATGGCAGAGGAGACTTTACGGAACTGTGGTTAGGGTCTTGTGAAGAGATGACCTTGAATTATACGAGGGAGAGAAGGAGATGTAGGATAGAAGCAGAGTCACAAAGCAGAGAAGATTCCTGATGTGGCTTCAAGGATGAAGGAAGAGGGCCCAAGCCAAGAAATGTGGACACCTCCAGAGGCTGGCAGTGACAATGGGACAGATTCAGTCCCTGCAGACACCTTGATGTTGGCCCAGTGAGACTGATTTTAAACTTCCGACCTCTAAGGTAATAAATTTTTGTTGCTGTTTTAAACTCTTACGGTGTGGTAATTAGTTCCATCAGCAATAGAAAGTGCCACAGGGCTATAAAGTTTATGTACTTTATAATTCTTGGAGAAAGTGGGGCCTGGGAAAGGGCCTCCCTATGCCCCCAGGCTGCTGTCCAACAGGCTGGTGTCAAACAGAAGAGCAAAGGGGCCCAAGAAGGAGACCCAGGAAGCCCAGGGATCACCTGTGAGCCACAGCAGCTGCGCTGGCTTCCCTGTTAGCTCCTGGGGCGGGGGCTCTGTTCCTCCTGTGCCTGGCGTGGAGCAGCTCCAGTCCAAGACAATCCTTGTCCAATGGAACCCAGGCCCTGATGCAAAGTAGCCGTGACAACAGTGGTGTGGTTGCCATGGAGATAATGGTAAAGGTGGCCCCAGTAAGGGAGGACACAGCAGTTCAATGAGGATGATACATGCTGGTTTCAACCTGGGGAAAACCCAGCAAGGTGGGCAAAGGCCTGGGCACCCTCCTCCTCTTCCTCCTCCTCCTCCCCTCCCTCTAGAGTGGAGAGGACTTGGCTTGCTTTTTGCTCCACAATTAGAAGTGGGTCCTTGTCCCTTCCAGCAGGAAGCTTTTGTTTGGCAGGAGGAGAAAAAGCTGGCTGATGCCAGGGAAAAGCCCCAGATGCCACATGCTCCACATTCCCCTGAGCATGCCCGCTGAGGACCAGGTGGGCAAAACGCTGCAGAAGCCCTGGCCACCCACCGTGCAGGACTCCGGAGGCCTGACACAGGGGGCCGGCCACCCGGTGGAGCAGTGGCGGCTGTCAGCCACAGAGAAAAGCATCCGCAGCACAAGAGCAGTCAGACCACGAGACAAGAAGACGCTCCCTGTTGCCTGGAGCAGGCCGGTTCCCAGGTAGACAGACTTCCCTCGGGGAGACACAAAAGCCTCTGCTACTGCCCCTGGGGCTTATGCAGGAGGTCCCAGTCAGGTTTAGCCCTGGTCACACAGGGTTTAAACAACCAGTCTCCACCTTCCGAATTGATGACTAAACCAGAGAAAACAGCAGTAAGGTAATAGGCGCGGTTACAGGGCAGCAGCTCCTTCCCATGGGGCGCTGAAGGCCACCTGGAGGCCGTGGCTTCTCTGTGCTGCCCAACACGCACAGACCCGGGTGGGATGGACTTGCAGCACAGACAGAGGTTGCCGAGCCAGGTCTCCACGCAGCGGTCTGGTGCCCAGGGAGGAGCGGGCCGTGGCTCTGCCCTTGGGCTCCACTTCCTCATTTTCCTCAAGCTGTTCTACTTTTATCTGTTTTGGGTTTTGAGGTTCTGGGCTAGCTTCTCTTGTAATAGTAGATTGTGTCACTCAAAAACATTTTTAGACTCCTGATGGCTCCATGGTCTCGGGTATTGTCTTTGAAGCTCCAGTACCGTGCTGTGCATTAAATTGCCTGAGGTTCTTTCGAGAGGCTTTGAAATTTGTAGTTCTTCCACACAAATGGTAAGCTACATTAAAGTTTTGGGATCATCATTTGGTCCACGTGCATATGTCCATTTGCTGCTATTTGGAACCAAACCACACATCTCCCACCAGGGACTGAAGCATAGACAATGTGGTGTCCATTTGTGACCGTTAGTGCTGATGTGTGTCTAGGTGGGACATGAAGATGTGACCTTAGATACCCAACCCCTTCCTTTCCTGTGCTGTCCCCTGCTCTGCTTCCTGGCCTTCATAAACAGAGCATCTTTCTTCCTCCAGTTTGAACCAGTTTGAACTGGTCTGAGTCAGCTTGAGCTGCTTTAACCCAGTTTGAATGCATCTGAGCCAGTTTGAACCTGTCTGAACCAGCTTGAACTGTCCAAGCCACCTCAGACCGGCTCAAGCCATTTCAGACCAGACCAGAAGAGTTTAGATTGGCTCAAACCAGTCCAAACCAGCTCAGTCCAGTTCAGACTGGTTCAAGGCAAACAAGACTGGTTCAATCCAGTTCACAGGGCTCCGTGTTTTTTGCTTGTTCACAGAAAATACTTTCCTACAAATGATTCAAAATTTATTCTTCTTTATGGCAAGGTTGGCTGCCTTTGTTGGACCTGACATGGAGCAGGGAAAGCCAGAGCTGGAGGCTTCAGTTCTCCATAAATCTGGAGCAATGGCCCTCATCCTCCTCCCTGCTACCCTGCTGCCTCACCCTCATCCCTGGGCAGGAGCAGCCTGGGCACCCAGGGCAACAGATCTGTGCATGCCACCTAGAAAGCTTGGCTCCCAAGCAGCACCAAAGCTCCAGACATCATGTCAGCGCGTCCAAGCTGGGCCAGGCAAAGCCACCAACGAAGTGGTGGCCGGGCGCTGTCTGCCGGTTCTGTGGCTGGGCTCTGGCGAGCATTCCCAGGGTCCTCCACCCTGCTGGGCCACAGGCTGGGGCAGGAGAGACAGAAGCAGGAGCGTGGTTGTGGTTAGCATGGGGGAAGGGCAGGAAGCCTCCCCTGGCTGTGCCTGTGGGGGGTGGGGTAGGCTGTCCCTCAGGAGACTAGTCTGCTTTGTTGTTTCCTATGGAGAAGAAAGGGCAGATGAGCTTCCAGACGCCAAGAATGAGGAAGAATGCAGACCCCCTGCTGGGATGACAGGGCTTCTGTGGCTCTGTGGTCCCCAGGCCCCTGGGCATAGGGGCCAGGAGGCCAGGACAGACAAAGCTGGTCCTTCACAGCTGCCTTCCTTCTTGCCATGAGAGAAAGGGGTGACTTTAGGTAACTGTGGGGCACTCTGTGCCTCCCCAAATTGGGGGATCTCCAAGTCAGTGCATAGATCTGAGGATTTAGGCTGCTTTGAGGTTTTGTGCCAACCCAGTGACAGGTGTTGGTGTCATCTTTTGCAAATGAGCAAACTGAGGCTCAGAGCAATAAGTAATTGCATCGCCCAAAGGCACAGAGCCAGGAATGATAGAACTTCGAATCAAACAGAGTCCAGGCTGGCAGTGAAGTGCCCAGCTCTGTGGACCAGGACATCCAAAGCGTGTGGAGACCACAGCTGGTATTCTGCACCTCCCAGAGCGCCTCCTGTTCAAGGCTCCTGTGCTCAGCTTCCACCCTTTGTCCTGCTGGAAAGTGCTAGAAGCCAGGTGATGCCATTGTGCCCACTGCAGTAATCTAGGGAGCTCCCACCCTGGAATGAGGAAGGACTGTCTAATGGAATACTGGGTCTGGGAGCCTCTTTCCCTCGGAGGCTTATCCTTGGGCTCCTGCAGTCATCCTCTGCCCAAGCACACAGCCAGCCCTGCCCCTACAGCAGACAGCTAAATTTTGATAGAAATTAGTACACAGGCAGAAAGGGACTGGGCTCTCAAGGGAGTCAGGAGGAAAATAAAGATATCAGAGTTATCGGCTGTGTCCTGGTCTTCTTGGCCCGAGTCAGGTGTTCTGTCCAGGCTCCTCAGCACAGCCACGCCAGAAGATACCATGGATATCAGGAACCCCAGGTCTCCATGATACATGATGGGGAAACTGAGACCCAGGCTATGGAAAACAGCTGTAGCAAAACTTCAGGTGTCTCTCTGGCAACACTCTCCCCGGAGTGGATGTTTGAATGTCAGATGTCACCTCACCTTAGCAAATTACCAAGACTTACTCTGCAAATGGAAAATAAAAAATCCTGGAGATTGCGCAGTGCAAAGGCCCTGGGTTCGATTCCTGGAGGAGTGGGGAGATATCTAACCAGCAGCCAGTGATCCAGGACCCAGGCTGCAATGTCCACCCAACCCCACCTGTCCCACGTCTACTGCATGGCCTCCCAGCCACTGCCTGCTGCCTGGTGCCAAGGCCTGGCCTCCATTGACTGTAGTAGCATCTGGTTCTGTTTTGCTTGGAAAAACAGCCCCATGTACAAATATTTGGATGGTGGGGCTTCTCTTTCCACTCAGCCTCAGTTTGAGCTTCCAAACGAAACCTTCTAAAGGGACCAAGAGGAGCTGGGAGGCCACAAAGGGTCTCCGTTGAAGCCAGCACTTCTCTAGTGGGAACTACACCCTGGCAGGGCTGCTGGTATCTGAGCCTCTGTTTCCAGATAAGAGAGATAGGCTGGCCCAGGCTCACTGACCCCATGCATCCCAAGGCCCAGTACCCTCCCTGTGCCACAGCAACCCAAGGACCTTCCACTCCCTTTCCCATGACTTCTCCCAGAACTTCCCACTGCTTCCAGCTTCAGCCTTGGCTGCCATTTTGTTCCTGGCCGTCATCTTGGCCCTGGCCTCCATCTTGGGCTTGGCCGCCATCTTGGCCTTGACTGGAGCACCAAAACTGGTGAGCATGTGACCAGGGAGGAAGGGTCTGGTGAAATAAGACCCACGTGGTTCTCACAGACAGGAGAGCTGGGTAGAGCTCTGATGCCTGATTGGCTCAGCCAGTCACATGCCCTGAAGATTCACAGGCAAAGGCAGAGCAAGTCAACATGCACAGAGTCATGACTCATTTTCTGGGTAGTTGACAGGGGCAGCTCAGGGGCATCTCTGAGCTAAGACCTGGGGTTCTGTGCTGAGCAAAGGCATATGCAGCACATCCTGCTCTCTACAGTGGGGGATGCAGAGTGGGAGTCACAAACTGAAAGTGTGGAGAACACGAAAGTGATTCGGAGAGGTGTAGAACAGAGCACTCTCGTGAGACGTCCAGGAGGACTTCCTAGATGAGGTCACGGTTGACCGCTCCTCTGTCATGTGAATAAAAGTGAAGGAGGCAGGTGACAAAGGAATGAAGACCCTGGTTCCCTTGAGCAGGGGACTTTGGGGGAAGTGAGCAAGTCCAGGTCAGAGGTCAGAGGTCAGAGAGGGATGGGAAGGTCATAGAGGGCAGACTGGAAAACCAGCTGGAGCAACAGCGAAGGGGAGCTGGCATAGCAAGGACCCAGGCCCAAGCCGCTGAAGGGCAGTGCAAATCTTCACTGGGGTCCTGTGTTCATGGACACCTTGCTCACGGTTATGAGTTTTTTCAATAATTTTATCCACTTGACCAGAAATGGTTGAAAGGTAGAAAAATATATCCACAACGCTTTGCAAAGTTCTATCATTTTTAAAAGTTTACTTACAAAACTACAAAGAGTCTTCACAGTAACAGCAAGCAGCCTTGGGTTTGAATCCCTGGACTGACCTTCAGAAGTATGGCACTGTCCTTTTCCAAAACTCTTCTCCCTGGCAAATGGAAATGCAAGACTCCATTGCCAGGCCCAGCCTCCTTCCCAGCCAAGTGCCCGTGGTCGCTCCCCTCAGATCACTGCACTGTTGCCCAGCTGCTCACCAGCTTCCCCTGAGGCCCATCCACTCTCCATGCAGCAGCCAGAGAGACATTTCAAGATGCTAGGAAGATTACAGTACTCAGTGTCTCACCTCCTCGGCCCTCACTTCCTACCCCTTTACTTTATTATTTTATTTTATTTTATTTTATTTTATTTTATTTTTGAGACAGGGTCTTGCTTTGTAGTTCAGGCTGTATTTTATGTCAGCATTATCTTACATCATCATTATTTTATGTGTCACCAACTATCTGAAATTCCTACTCAATTGGACTGCCTAGACCACTGATTCCTCCACGGCCAGGACCTATCTAGATGTCTTGCTTATCATCGCTTTCCAGCACCTATTAGATCAAATAAAGAGGATTGTATGGGTGGATTAATGTTATTGGAGCTAATGTAAGATGAATTGAGAAGTGCTTCAAGGATCACTCCCCCATGAGGCCATCTTTTTTTTTTTTTTTTTTTTTTTTTGAGACAGGGTCTCGCTTTGTAGTCCAGGCTGGCCCTGAGCTCACTATGTAGCCCAGGCAAGCCTCGAACTCAGCAATACTCCTGCCTCCTGAGTGTTGGGATTGCAGGTGTGAGCCACCACGCCCGGCACTGTGGGTATTGATGGCTGGTGTCGAACTCAGGACGTTGCGAGGCAGGTGCCAGAACCACTGAGCTAAATCTCTGGCCCAAGGCCATCTTTAACTTCCGAGGCATCTGTGCCTGTGTCTTGGCCAGTTGGCCAAGCTCAGCCACATTGGTCCAGGGCCCTTTGAGAGCTGAGTGCTTTTCTGAGAAGACAGCTCAGCCCCGCTGCCTCAGTGGACTGGAAATCCTGCTCAAGAACAGCCTAACACAGAAAGAAGCTTGCACCCTGCACTGGTAGAGGGGCCAGAACAAGAGGCTAGGGCCAAGAACTAGGAGCAGTTTCTGAGCGGGAGAAGTTTCCAACCATGAACCACAGTATAATGAGATGCAAGAGCCACCCAGACGGGGTCTGCATGTTAAAGCCAGAGCTTCTCCAGGGCCTGGTCGTAGCACTTCACATCTGGTCCTGCCTGTGGCTCAGCTCCCAGCCTGCACTTGGAGCCCCCACAGACTCTGTCCCCAGCGTCCCAGGCTGCCTCAGGAGTCCCTGAGCTCTGGGGTGGCAGGGGCAAAGGGGTAAGAAGGCAGGCAACCCCTGTGGTTTATGTGACATGGGTTCCAGGGGCCGCTCTGGAGCTTGACGTGGCCCGTGGCACTGTTGTGGCCTTGGCAATGGACTGTGGAGTCAAATCATGGCTCTGCCGACTAACAGCTGTATGACCTTGGGTGAGTCACTCGACCAGTCTATGCCCCCGTTTCTTCATCTGTAAAATGGGGGTGTTAACGGTACCTTCCTCCGAGGAATGGCTCAGGAACTGAAAGAAGAAGGTTTGTAAAGGACACAGACCAACCCAGCTCACCTCCAGTGTTACCTCCGTGTCTGCGTTTAGCCTCATTCTACTTCTAACCTCTCTGACCCCAGTCTTTCCTGGGAAATCATTTTTCCGAAATATAGATCTAGGAAATACAAAGATGATTTTCTTCTACCTGAAAAGATTGAAATCATTAAAATTGATTGCAGATAATAAAACAGATTGGTATAGTGCCCAGTTAAAAATAAATACACAAAAATTGGTAGTGTTTTGGATAGCAAAAATAAATACAAGAGTCAAAGTAGTCTGTTCATAAAAACTGTAATAAACTGGATATGGTGCTGCAGGTCTGAAATCCCGGCAATCAGGAGGCTGGGGCAGGAGGATTGTCACAAGTTTGAGGCCAGTCTGTGATACATAGTGAGTTCAAAACTCGCCTGAAGTATACAGCAAGACCCTGTCTCAAGAGACTACAAAGAATAAGCTATAACATAATAAAATATTTAAGAATAAATTTGATAAGAAATATGCTGGCTCATATGAAAAAAATTAGACAGAGTTCCCTGAAGCACAGAGCAGACTTGAGTAAATAGAGATGTATCTTGTTTGTGTTTAGGAGAATTCACAACTATACAAATGTCAATTCTCTTAAAATGCACTGAAAAATCCAGCCCAAAATTTCAGTGTGGTTAATTTTTTGGAACTTGATAGCATGGTTCTAAATTTTATCTGGAAAAGTAAATATTAGAGAATACTGTCAAGTATCTGAGAAAGAAAAAAATAGTATTAGTGGATATTAAAATGTTATGGATAAAATATAGATGCTTTCACTTGGGATCAAAATGGACAGATCAGTAGGCTACAGTAGAATGTGTAAATTAATAACAGACCTTAGACACTCAAAGAAGCACCTCTAATCAGAGGAGGGAAATGTTAGTTTTGGTGGTACTGAGAATTGAACCTAAAGGCTTTTTACTACTGAGCTTCATTCCCCTGCCCGTTCCAAAAATTTTTTACTTTCAGACAGGGTTTCTCTAAATTACCCAGGCGGGACTCAAACTTGCTATCCTCCTGCCTCAGCCTCCTTGAATGCTGAGATTACAGGCATGAAACACTTTTCCCAGCTAAGAAATGTATGGGCAAGGGCTAGCTGTTTGGGAAAAAAAAATTGGATTCATATTCCTTTCACCAAAATAAATTCCAGATGGAATGAAATGTAAATGTAAAAGCCCAAACCATAAAAATATTAAGAAAAAAGATGGACGAATATTTTATAACGATAAAGGCTTCAGAGGTGCCAAATGAGATCCAGATGCTGCAATAGAAAAAATAGGCAGTTTGAGGTTTTACAGATTTTAGAGTAAAACACACTGCAAGGGAAGTTGAAAGGTAGTTGGGGAACAGTAGATCAAGGGTAAGTTTATGATCCACAATATACAAAGAGTTCCTACAAATCAGTGAGAGAAAAGTCACAGAACACGAATAAGGTTTAGAAAGAGGACCAACTTGGGGCTGGGGATTTAGCTCAGTGGTTTGGGTGCCTCCCTTACAAGTGCAAGGTCCCGAGTTCGATCCCTGGCATACCACAATGCTGGGTGTAGTGACTCACGCCTGTCATCCCAGCACTCAGGAGGCAGAAGTGGGAGGATTGCCATGAGTTTGATGCTTGTGTTCAGGGCCAGCCTGCACTACAAAGGAAGACCCTGTCTCAAAAAAAAACAGGTCTAACTCCTCTGCTTGCTGCAGCCTAGTTAGGCTTTGGTTATCTCCTCAAACATCCTGGTGCCCAGAGTGCAGGCCTTATAGTGGTAGATTAGGCAGTGACTCCACCCTCATGAATCGAGTTGGCTGGAAAGGCTGGGACCCCCCAGTGGTTATGTGTTCTTTCTTACGCACTTGGCTCCTCTGCTGATGCTCAGCCTTGTCTTAAGCAGAGGGAACTCACCAGGGTGCTGGTACCATGCTCCCCAAACCCTCCAGCTACCGGAACTGTGAGCAAAATAAACCTCCTTTTTTTTTTTTTTTTTTTTTGAGACAGGGTCTCACTTTGTACTTCAGGCTGGCCCTCAGCTCACTATGTAGCCCAGGCAAGCCTGGAACTCAGCAATCCTCCTGCCTCTGCCTCCCGAGTGCTGGGATCACAGGCCACCACGCCCAGAACTGTGGTATGTGGTATTGATGGCTGGTGGGCATGAGTCACCATGCCCAGCATTGTATGTGGTTACTGGAATCGAACTCAGGACCTTGCGTTTGCAAGGCAGGCACAGGAACCACTGAGCTAAATCTCCAGCCCCAAATAAATCTCTTTATAAAGTTCTCCCTTCAGAATGTTATACCCAGGCAAGCCTGGAACTCAGCAATCCTCCTGCCTCTGCCTCCCAAATGCTGGGATGACAGGCGTAAGCCACCACGCCCGGCACTGTGGTATGTAGTGTTGATTGCTAGTGGGCGCGAGACACCATGCCCAGCATTGTATGTGGTTACCGGGGATTGAACTCAGGACCTTGCACTTGCAAGGCAGGCGCCGGAAGCACTGAGCTAAATCTCCAGCCTGTGTCTAATTCTTCCAGCAAAGGAACCTATAGCCACTGCCTTGGCAACTGTCCTAAACACTCAGAGGCGCCTTAGGCCTAGGGCATGAGCAGATGTTGAGGCTCAGGGGCTCAAAGCATCATTGTGGTTCCTCTGTTAGAGATGGGCAGGTGGGAGGCAGGGAGCTCACGTGAGCTTGTAGTGCCTCGGACGGACTTGGAGCACACTGGTCCCTGGGCTGGAATGTCACTCTGGCTCCTTAACCTGTGTCGCGAGATCTACCTGTAAACTTTCAAAGCTGGAGTAAAAAGAACCAAAATGTGTTACAGTCATGAACCAACATCCCC
>PVIC010028128.1:0-23575 GCA_004025085.1 Thryonomys swinderianus
AGCGTAAGGACCTGAGTTCGATCCCCGGTTACCACATATAATGCTGGGTGTGGTGGCTCACGCCTGTAATCCCAGCACTCGGGAGGCAGAGACAGGAGGATTGCTGAGTTCGCGGCGGCTTGCCTGGGCACCATAGTGAGCTCAGGGCCAGCCTGAACTACAAAGCAAGACCCTGTCTCCAAAAAGAAAAAAAAAAAAAGCACTAGACATTAACATGAAACAGAGAAGCTACTTCATAAGTGGCAATTATAATATTCTTATTGGCTCCCAAATCCTTCATTACACTTATAACTTCGCAGAAGAAAAGCACTTACATTTGTATCACGTGATTTCAAGTTATTTTATGTGTTAGCCCATTTCATTTTGCAGCATCTTGTGAAGCCAAACTTTTGCCTGCAAGCCCCCTTTGTGTTCGTTTTAATAAAGACCCTGAGTCTGGAGAGGCCCAGGTCACATGTGTAGGCCCTGCAGGGCTGAGTGGAGAGCTGAGTCAGGAACCCAGATGTCCCAAATCCCTGCCCAAGACTTTCTCCACCACACAGCAGCCACAGAGGGCGCTGCAGCCTACCAGGCCTCAAGGGAGGTTATGCCCCTACTACTCTGGGAAGGGGGAAGCCCGAGGTGGGAGCAGATGCTGCTGGGAGGGTGGAGCTGGTCTTTGATGTGGTGGTTGGGCCCAGCCAGGGCTGTCGCCACAGTCACACGGTTTGGCTGGGACAGCAACCACCACTTCCGCTGGTGTGGCAACGCCAGGGTGGACCTGGGTCTGCTGCCCCGTGCTGGGTTAGGAAGGGGAGGGTGCCTGGCCGCTGTGTCTGGCATTGGATTGGGAAGTCTCCTTCTGTGTTCCCCTTCTCTGCTTCACAGATGGCTCCTAGGCACAGGTAGCTAGGGACTGTGCGGTCCCTCCACTGCTCAGTAGATACCTGACAAGGGAAGAAACGAGCCTCTCACCAAGTCCTACTCCAGAAGAGGAACAAAACTGATAACTAATTAAGAACCTGCCGGGTGCTGGGTCTTATCCTTGTGCTTTGTAGCCCAATGAGTCAGGTATCATCATCCGCATTTTACAGGGAAGAAAGGTAAAGCCCAAGGCTCACAGTCCTAATCAGGGTGACAGAGCCAGACTTAGTCCAAAGCCTTTGATCTCTCCTGGGCATTACTGCTTTATGGAGGCCACAGCCCAGCAGCCAGTCAGCTTTACCAAAGCCCACCAAGCCCCCTGCATTACCCCAAGGACAGCAGAGTGTCCCCCTTCCCCACACCGGGCACTGCATAGGCCTCTGCACCGTTTCTACCATTCATTGAGTTCAGTTCCCAGATAGGCTGAGCCCCTCCCTGAGCTGGGAGGATGCAAAGCCATGCAAGAAAAAAAAATAAATAAAGCAATAGATAAGTACAAGAAATGGATTGAAAAAGTTATTTTGACTAGGGGAAAAGAAAAGACACCAAGGGCCCAGCGGGATGGCATATGCCTGTATCTCAGCATTCAGGAGGATGGGACAGGAGGAGCATAAATCCTGAGTGTAGCCTGGGCAGTTTAGTAACTTGATACAATCCTGTCTCAAAAACAAAAACTAAAAAAGGGGCTGAGGATGTAGCTCACGTGCGAAGGTCCTGGGGCTCAGTCTCCAGCAATACCAAACAACTACCATAGGATCGAGGGTGTCCGGGCTGGGCTTGGAAAAATAAGGAGGCAGGTCTCCTCTCCTTAGCAAAGGACCACATCTTGCTTTTGAGGCACAGGTGGAGGCTTAGCAGAGACCCAGCCCCTCCACAGGTGCAGGAAGCATCCTCCAAGCAGACCGCACAGACTAGAAGTCTCTGCGAAGGGATAAGCAGGGTCCGGAGCAGCTGGTGATAACTCCAAGGGTCGGGACTGGTAGGCACCACTGTAGGGCCTGTGGAGATACTGTCACATAATAAGGATTGGCTGTGACCAGGAGATTGGGCAAGAGGGAGCCTTGGAGAGTAGGGCAAAGCCAGAGCACCACTGACAGGCCAAGAACTTGCTCCGTAGGGCTCAGACTTGGACTTGGAGGACAGAGGCTCTGCCTACAGCTTCGGGAAGTTGGCGGCACACAGTAGGGCCAGAGAGAAGCAGGGCAGGGTGGTGACATTATTTACATGGCCCGGAAAAGAATAAAACTCTGACCCTTTGTCCAAAAACTATTAAGAATCTCAGGAGGACAATAGCGGAGAAAAACCAAGCTCCAGGGCCCTTGTAAGTATGGGCTACATGCCACACGCCATGAAGCCAGCCCTCAGTGCTAGCGAGGATTGAGGCCATTGGAGATCAGCTATGGAAGCCTCTGGCCTGGGTAGTCCCCTGACCAAAATGACAGGGACCTATGTGCATAGACAGGCACCGCAGGGGTCACATCCCATGCTGCCCGGGCTGTCAGCAGAGGCAGTGGGAGCCAAGGACCAGCCCTCACAGGTGCCGAGCCCACCTTGGCTCGCCAGCATCGAGCCCGAGGCCTGGGCTTGCCCGATGGGGAGGAGGGAGGGCACAGAGTTTTATCTCTGGGTCGAGGGAGCTCTAAACGCTGGGGAAAGAGGTTACACTTGGGGACCATCTGGGCAAAAGGCCTCTGAGCATTGTTCTTTTCATTTACAGACTGACAACCAAGGGTAGGGGCTCCGGCAAGTACAAAGGGTGATGGCCCAGAAAAGAATCAAAGTAACAAAATGGGCTTGCTTGGCACTGTCTCCCCGGCCCCCGCCTTCCCTGGGGTTCGTGTGGCTGGGAAGCCTGACGTCTGTCTCTGTTTCGCCAGTGGGATCAAAACCAGCTTTTGGAACAACATAAGCCAGGAGTCATTTTTAGCACAGACATAACTTTCTGGTTCCTTTTCCCTAGCCCTCATTTTTTCAGTTGCCTTTAAAGGGGCCGCAGAGATCTGAAAAACAAATCCAAGTTTAAAGAGACAAGTGCAAAAATGCAAACTGGGCAAGGGGACAGAGCCGCCAGCTGGACAAAACGTGCCTGGAGAGCAGCGTCCTCTGCTTGGCAGGTGCCGGGGATTTATAGCTGAGTTCCGCAGACGTTTCATCACGTTGCGAGCCAGCTCAGGAGACCCTCATAAAACTCTGCTTCTATGAAAGAACAAACTAGCTGATAAAAGTCAGCTGCTGCCTATAAACGCGCTGTGGGGATTGCAATTGAGTAGTGGATTTATTAGTCTGGGCTTCTCTGCAAATTAAGAGCTACCCTGCGCGTCAGCATTGGGAGCAGAGCCGGAGCACAGAGCGGCTCCTCGCTCCTAGGATGGCAGACGGGCCACGCTGCCCGCGGCCCCCCAACTCACTCTTCCAGAGCCAGAGGGAAGAGCCTCATGTGGGGCCTCACACCCTCCGATCTCACAGAAAGAGTCAGTCACCTTCTCCTTCCCCTCCTCTCCCCGCACATCCTTCAAGACAGCCCTTCTCACATGGCTCGCTGACCTGCGTGGTCTCCTAAACCAAGTGCTTCTCATTTCCCGACCCACGGCCGGTGAAGCCTCAGGATGCGGCAGTGGACGTGGCAGACACCGGTGTTGCTGCCTGGTTTCCGGGCACCCGCAGCGGCGATGGGAGTGATGCACTGAGGACTAACCAGCGAGGTGCAGCGAAGGGAGACGGACCGCTGGGAGGATCGGAGGCCAGTTTCTCCCCCAGAGGAGGGGACCCTCGTGACTACTCCGCCAGCCATGTACCTCTGGGCTGCCACCTTTCCTCAGGATTAAAGCTGTTTTTCTTTCTTTCCTTTCTTTCTCCTTGTCGCTCTCCCACCGTTCTTTCCTCTCTTCCCTCCCTCCCTCCCTTCCTCTTTCCCTTCCTTTTTTCTCTCTAGTCTATTTTTTGAGACAGGATCTAGCCATGTAGCCCAGGCTGCCCTCGAAGTGGTGATTCTGCTTCGGCCTCCCAAGAGCTGAGGTGACAGATTTGCATCACCAGCCCCAGTTTAAGGCTATTTCTTAAAAGTGTAACTCTACAGCCAAAAGGAGGGTTGAAAGTACAGATAATATCGGTCGGAGATTTAGCTCAGTAGTTCCGGTGCCACCTGGCAAGCACAAGGTCCCTGGTTCAATCCTAGTCAACCACATACAACAGTACCAGTTGTGGTGACTCACACCCCCCAGCACTGTGATGTGTGGTATTGATTGCTGGCGGAACTACTGGTAAAATCTTCCTAACTTGCCTAGTAGTAATTATGTTCTAAAACTTTCAATTTTCAATTTCTTCCTGTCAACATATTGGGTACACCTAGGCATGGTGGCTCACGCCTGTAATCCCAGCATTCAGGAGGCAGAGGCAGGAGGATTGCTTGAATTCGAGGCTTGCCTGGGCTACATAGTGAGCTCAGGGCCAGCCTGAACTACAAAGTGAGATGCTGCCTCAAAAAAATAAAATAAATTTTAAAATAATAATACAGATGGTAGTCCCTTCCCTCATAGAGAGACCAGGATCTCTGAGGCTGAGGCTCCAGTATACTCTACCAGGTACCAATCTCAGACGAATGACTTTCCTAGAACTCAAGCAGCTTTCCAGGAATGACGGGTGGAGGGACAGCCCACAGGCCATCCTCTCATTCCTAAAGACTGGCTCTCTCTTCGCGGGCCTTGAAATAAAAGGCAAAGTATGAGTCTGGCAGGCAGCCCCACGATTCACCCCAACCCCCTTAGCTACAGGGTCACGGAGAGGGGAACTGGCAAGGTTGTGGTCACCAGGAAGAGGCCTGGGCACTTCATGCTCCACTGCCAAGTCAGAGAGGTAGCTCTGTACCAGAGAAACCCTATCCTGTGCCAGGCTGGGTACTCAGGAAACCTGACTCAGTGTCAGTAATGTTCTTGCTTTCTGTGGTGGACAGAGGACAGTGGTGTGGGGAACAGATTCTTGCCCAAAACCAAGACAAGCCTAGTGCAAACTCTGGCAATGTCACGGACATGCCGCGGCCGCTGAGAACACTCACTGCCTCAGTGTCTCATCTGCCTGATGGAGGTAAGTGTACTTATTTCAATACATGCTAAGGGTTAGAAACACATTTTAAAAAATAAAACAAGAAAAAGGAGGAGGTCTAAAACAGCACAGCACAGAGCTATGCATTTAGTAGGTGATTAATAAATCTTAATTCCAGCCCTTTGTTTATAACACCCCTGTGGGTCTTTTCTCCCTTGAACCGTACAACTCTGTAATACAGTTAGAAACAATGGAGCCCAGGAAGTCACTCCGTGGGATCTGATTTCCTTCTGAATACCACCCTACGGCTATTCCTCCTTCCGTTGTCTTGGAAGAGGTAGAAAATGAAATAACAGAAGCCCAGGAGACCTGCAATACTCTGGGTGAGAGCACACACATGCTGGATCTCCGAGCCTGTCGTTCAGTCACCTTCACCCTACTCCTACCTCATTAAGGGCTCATGAATATGTACTGTATGTCATTTACATTCTAGGTACTCCACAGCATACATTAATTAAGATCAGGGTGAATTCTGGAGGAGCGTGTGTGCTGAGAACCCTCCAGATGACTGCGCACGATGTCGCCCTGTCTATCACACCTAGGGATTGGGGGGTGCCTGGGCTGAGCCCCGCTTCCTTTAAATTCCGAGGGGCTGATCTATCCAGGGCTGCTGCTGTTGCTGCTGAGTGCTTGGATGTGTGTGGTGCTTCGCTTTTCAGTTATCCCAGCGTCTTTTCTCAGTTTGTGCCTTGTCTTTTGTTGGCACAGACTTGTCCTGAGCACAACTTTCCCTGATCGTCAATAAATGTACGTTTGCCACTTGCCACTGGGCATCCACTTGGCAGCACCTTCCTCACTGCCATACACACGAGCCAGGATTACATCTGCCTGTTCCATGGCAACAAGGATATATCATTGTTTCCATTAATCAGATGAGGAAACTGACCCAGAGGGGAAATCATGTGCCCAAGGTCACACAGCCAGTTAGAGGCAGGGCTGAGACTTGCCGAGGTCTAATGAGGCGCAACGTTGATTGATTATCAACACACGCTCCTTCCCCTTCCCTAACAGGCTCCTCCGTGGCGAGTGTCCAGTCACCCCAGACACTCTGATGTAACGGTCACCACAGAGCCTGGGCACTCCCGGCCAGGCAGGAGTTCTCCTTCGAGTCCAGGCTGCTTGCTGGCTTTGGAGAGCCCTGACAGTCTGAGCAAAATCCTTCAGACCCTTTCTAAAGGTAAAGGAGATCAGAATTCTTCATCTCTTCCTACAAGACTGGAAGTGACAGGGAGGGAAGTTCTGACCCAAATGAGGGAAACAGGAAAGAACTCTCAATCCATATGCCAGCAGCGTACCCAAAGGAAAAGCACCAGTATTCCCATGATAGTGATTTTCCTTAAATTAGTTTGTGAATTTATTA
Source organism: Thryonomys swinderianus (assembly GCA_004025085.1). NCBI lineage: Eukaryota > Metazoa > Chordata > Mammalia > Rodentia > Thryonomyidae > Thryonomys > Thryonomys swinderianus. The sequence continues at coordinate 6,362 of PVIC010028128.1, forward strand.
TGGTTCCACTAAAAATACCTGCAGAATTTTTTTTTTTGGTCATTTTTGAGGGCAGCAGAATTAGCTAAGTGGAGAATTCTGGAGGTGGGAAGGATAACGAACCGTACAGCAAGAGTTGCTCAAACCAAACAGGTATTAAGACTTTGGAAACAACAGTCGTCAATAATTAGGGCTAGCACAGAGAGCAGAGTGGGGCCTGGGAATCACTCCCCTCTGCTCACTAGTTTGGAAACACCCCAGGGCCAATTCTCCTTCTGCTGCTCTAAGAACAAGTGACAAAGACCCAGGGAATCTCTAAAAGCTCCAGGCTAGAACGCATACTTGTTTGATCTCATCCCAACTTGAACGTTATAAGAGGTTTGGAAATATGGACTGCATCTCATACACTTGATTTAATCAGCAGGAACTCTGGTCACACAAGCCTGTTGAAAGTCCCTGACGTGACTCAGCACCCTGTCAATCATTCCTACCAAAAGTACCCAGACACCCAGGGAGAGGTACCCAGGCTGGGCTGTGCAGCTTTTAAAGCCTGAAACCCTGATCTATCTGTGTGTGCTTCTATTTTCCTGTAACCTTTCTGTTCATGGCAGTATCAGGGCCAGTTCAATAAACTGTGGCATACTCACATGACGGCAAATTATGTAATTTTTTTTAGACAGGGTCTTGCTTTTGTAGTTCAGGCTGGCCCTGAGCTCACTATGTAGCCTAGGTACCTCTCCCTGGGTGTCTGGGTACGATTGGTAGGAATGATTGACAGGGTGCTGAGTCACTTCAGGGACTTTCAACAGGCTTGTGTGACCAGAGTTCCTGCTGATTAAATCACGTGTATGAGATGCAGTCCATATTTCCAAACCTTGAAATTTGATCTGTATGAATCTATAAAGAGCCTCCTTGATATGTTCCCGCCAGTTTGAGTCCCTGGTGGTACACCCGTGACTGTCCCAACAGGTGACTTGTACCACTGGTGCACTGATGGAGCAAACAGATCTAATGGGTTTTATTGGTCTTTTTATTAATAGTCTATAAATAGACTGAAACTAGTTAGCTGCTTGAATTTGAATAATTACTGCTTACATACAAAGTACTATTCACACCAATTTAAAAACAATTATAATAGGGCCAGAGATTTGGCTCAGTGGTTCCAGTGCCTACCTAGCAAGATCAAGGTCCCTGGTTCGATCCATGGTTTCCACATACAACGATACCAGGCATGGTGATTCACATCCACCAGCAATCAGTACCACACACTACAATGCCAGTCGTGGTGGCTCACACCTGTAATCCTAGCCCTCAGGAGGCTGAGGCAGGAGGATTGCTGAGTTCGAGGCTAGCCTGGGCTACATAGTGAGCTCAGGGCCAGCCTGAACTGCAAAGCAAGACCCTGTCTCAAAAAGAAAACAAAACCAACAACAACAACAAAACGGTCTAAATTGTCACCCATAAGATACATATATTTTTTTGAGACAGGGTCTCACTTTGTAGTTCAGGCTGGCCCTGAGCTCACTATGTAGCCCAGTTTCAGTCTATTTATAGACTAACTGTATTAATAAAAAGACCAATAAAACCCATTAGATCTGTTTGCTCCATCAGTGCACCAGTGGTACAAGTCACCTGTTGGGACAGTGGGCATGAGCCAACACGCCTGGTACTGTTATATGTGGTTACTGGGATCAAACCAGGGACCTCATACTTGCTAGGCAGGCTCTGGAACCACTGAGCTAAATCTCTGGCCCTCGAGGAGAATTTTTCACTCAATATACTTTTGTACTTCTAAGATTTTATACACTGCTCGTTTCATTCAAAAAGTAAAACTTAAAATTTTAAAAGAACAATTAGAAGGATGCCATTTAATTACAGAAGAAAAGCTAAGAGTAAAGAAATGATAATTGATCTTCAATAGTTATTACTAGGCACCATAAACGTATTTGTTTCGAGTCATCCCTTCTCAGTGGTGGACTTTTAAAGAGCTCCATTACATACACAAGGTCACATGTACAGCTGTTCATCACTTAACCACTCTGAGGCTGGCGTGGTGGCTCATGCCTGTAATCCCAGCACAAGGGAGGCTGAGCAGGAGCATCGCCGGTGAGTTCGAGGCCAGCCTGGGCTACACAGTGAGCTCCAGGCCAACTGGAACTATGTAGTGAGACCTTGTCTTTAAAACACAAAAAGTGGGCCAGAGATTTAGCTCAGTGGTTCTGGCACCTGCCTAGTAAGCACAAGGTCCCAAGTTGTTCGATTCCCAGTGTGTGACTCCAGTCTGCCTTCCTGCCACTCTTCTATGAACTCCACTTGCTGTACCGCATAATTAACAACTGTCAGCTCCGGGAGGTAAAAGCAGCCTACATGATGCCTTGCACAGCAAACTCTCAATAAGTGTCGGTGTCTATTCTTTTCGGGGGGTGTGTATATGGTACCGGAGATCAAACTCAGGCCCTTGTGATTCCAAAGTAGGCGCGGTACCACTTGAGCTAAATCTCCAGTCCTCTGTCAGTGTCTATTTTTAATGTGAGGCTGCCCTTGTTCAGACTGCGCCCTATGTGCACAACACCATGAATCCCTCCCCTGTCCCCCAGGAAAGTTCCCTGTAAGGCTCAGATGTACTTGTCACCATGAAATAATCCCCCACCAGTTAGTTGTCACCTCTAATGTCCCATAAACCCTTATATAATTGTAACACTTGTATTATTGTATTATAATTTAATTCTCTATAGCATCACCATTTCCTAAGGCCTCTGTAGAAATGTAGAGTCTCGGCCCCTCCCAGACCCACACAATGAGATTCTAAAGTCTATCCGGACACCAGTGATTGATTCTGTATGTTAAAATCCATTAAACACTGTTTCACACTTTTCCCTGACTGAATTGTGAGCCTTCTCTGGGTTTTCTTTTATCTCTGTCCCCAGAGCCCTTCATAAGACATAATACTCAATTCCCTTTGGAGTTAAATTTTATTTATTACAAGTATGCATATGATAGATTTTCAATAACATTTTCAATAAAATATCCCTAATTAATAATTGTTATTAGGGCTGGAGATTTAGTTCAGTAGTTCTGGCGCCTGCCTAACGAGCACAAGGTCCTGAGTTTGATCCCCAGTAACCACATACAATAATACCAGGCATGATGACTCACACCCACCAGCAATCAGTACCACCCACCAAAATGCTGGGTGTGGTGGCTCACACCTGTAATCCCAGCACTCAGGAGGCAGAAGCAGGAGGATTGCTGAATTCGAGGCTTGTCTGGGCTACCTAGTGAGTTCAGAGCCAGCCTGAACTACAAAGTGAGACCCTGTCTCAAAAAAAAAAAAAATCATTATCTATTAAGCAGACAATGGCACATTCCTATAAATTTAGTTTTTCCACAATCAAGTATATTTGTAGCTAGAAAAACATGAAGATTTGGAAAACTACACGTAAAACATAAGATAGACTGTAAGATACAATCACAAACAAATACATATTATAAAAGAGACTGGTATACAATTGTGTTGAGGTATAAAAATAGATATGAAGATGAATATAGTATAAAGTTTTTAAATACAATTTAATAGTATGTATTGATACTTGTTTTAAATGAAAACTGTGAGTAGACAGTGAAAGGACACATTAAAATATCTCTGATGGAGTTTGTGTTGTATTTTTCTACATTTTAATCTTTCGTGTAGTTACTAAAAAAAATGTAAGCAATAAAAGTCACTTTCACACTGAAAGTCTTTTTTTATTAGTGCCTGTTCCACCAGCGGCAGAGCAGAGCAGAACAGGGCAGAGCCCCTGACCACGCAGACTCCAAACTCACAAGCACAGGCTCAGGGCTGTCAGCTGTCGCCAAACCCTGTCATTCCGTGAGTCTTGCTCTCCAGTTACTGCCTCACAAGTGGCCTCTCAAAACAAAGCCTCCAGATGATTCGTGCTACATCACCTCCCCCTGGTGGCAGGCTGTGGAAACGGAGAGCGGCTTAATGAGGAGGAGCTACTGCAATGGGTCAAATATTCCGAATTTTGAAATGTTTTCCATCAATGTCACCCTTTCTTCATTTATTTATTCATTCATTCATTTATTTTTCAAGACAAAGTCTCACTATGTAGGCCAGACTGGCCTTGAACTAGCTACTGGGGCCTACACTGGCCTCAAGTTCACGGTCCTGCTGCAGCCTCCCAAGTGGTGAGATTACAGGGGTGTACCCCCAACACTTGGCTGTCTTCCTTTTAGTTCTTATTTTGTCTGGTGCTGGGGATGGAATACAGGGCTATACTACATATAAGCTCGACCAATGTGCTATATTCCCAGCCTCATCCTTATTTATTTAAATCATCAAAACTATTTTCATCTTCCTCAAGGAGTCAGACATTGACACATGCACAAAAGCAGGACCTGGGTAGGCCGGAGATTTAGCTTGGTGGTTCTGGCGCCTGCCTAGCAAGGGCAAGGTCCCTGGTTCGATCCAGACTCTATCTCAAAAAAAAAAAAAGCAGGACCTGGGTGAAATGGAGGCGGTGCTTCAAATGATGCCAGGAGCAGCTGTGGCCTGTTATCCCCTGTCCTTTCCTTCCCCACCACTTCAGGTCTCAAGACAGAGATACTGTGTTGCCAGTACTGCCCTTTCTTTCTCTCTGTCTCCATCCACTTCCCCAGCCCAGGAAAGGGTAAGCAGGAGTCTGTCGTGCCAGGGCCTGGCCTGGAGAAGCCCCCAGAGACACCCAGCGCCAATCCTCCCAAGACCCAGTCCTCTGTTGCTAGCCATCGCTATTTCAAATATGCCAGCCTGCCAGGCTGATGCTGCTTTTTATTTTTTATTTTTATTTTTTATTTTTTTTGCTTTTTGAGACAGGGTCTCGCTTTGTAGTTCAGGCTGGCCCTGAGCTCACTATGGTGCCCAGGCAAGCCGCCGCGAACTCAGCAATCCTCCCGTCTCTGCCTCCCGAGTGCTGGGATGACAGGCGTGAGCCACCACGTCCGGCATTGTGGTATGCGGTGTTGATTGTTGGTGGGCGTGTCTCCACATCCAACATTATATGTGGTTACTGGGGATCAAACTCAGGACCTTGCGCTTGCGAGGCAGGCGCTGGAACCACTGAGCTAACCCTCCGGCCCCTGACGCTGCTTTTTAGAAACACCAGAGTGCGGCAATGTCAGTCTTCAGCAGCGGCCCTCGGTCTCCAGATAAACACACAGCTTTCTTACTCCTCCAGGAAGAAAGATACATTCAATAGGATATCTGGAACAGGAAGAGGGACAGAGCGTAAAACATCCGGTTTATAAAGATACAGAAGTGTCTCTCTAAAGCCTTCCCAGGGATAAGCCACCGGAAGTGAAAAGACACATGAAGGATAGTAAGAGCCAGTACCCGGCACAAGGTCTTGCTGCTCGTCCTGTGCAATTCGATTCCAGGCTGCGGGCAATGCTTGAATGCCTGCCAAGTCTCCCCACTGGATGGAGGAAAGGAGGTACCTTCTCTTCAGGTACCTTCCCAGGAGTTAAGGACACACTTTCACAAAGGAAAGAAAGAGCTAAGGAGTGTAGCTCAGTACTGGACTGCTCACCTAACACAGGCACAATTGAATTGGCTCAATTCAGAAAGAGAGAGAGAGACAGGCAAAGAGAGAGAAAAATGAAGAAAGAAAATGAAGTATATGGAAGGAAGAAAGCACCCTGGCCAGAGCCACAGAGATATAAAGTAAAAGTTATATTTTACAGATGGGCAGGATTCACAACACAGGTGGACACTCCTGGGAGAGCGGCATCGAATACTGTCCCTGCAATCTGCGATCTCACCTCAGTGACAGCAAAACCAGAAACTGAAGCGGAGCAAAGTAGCACAAAAGAACTCAGTGGAAATTCAGGGGATGAAAATCTCTCCTCTAGAGGCCGCCAGGAGCCTTCCAGCGGGTAGGAAAGAGAAACAGGGGCAAGGGGATGAGGAAACACAAAGCGGATCCAGGGAACAGCAAGCCTTCCGGGGTGGCTGGCGTGCAGAGGATGTGGCTTCACAGGCAGCTGGCAAGGTGCGTGAGTCTCAACACAGAAACACTGAGGAGTGAGAAGGAAGTAGGGGTTCTGAACATTACCCTAATAGCAATGGGAGCCACTGACAAGCAACCTAAAGCAGAAGGAGACTTCTGGAAGGCAGAGGGACCTGGTCATTACTTAGAAATAGCCTAGAGGAAGGAGAAACTAGAGACAGAGAAACCTGTCAACAGCTACATGTGATTAAGAGTTCAAGTAAGAAACTATGAAAGTGGCAGAGGGCGGAGAAAAAAATATGGTCATGCACCACTATGTTCTGAGAAAGGTTTCACACCTGGCGAACACTGTGAAGTGTACTTACACAACTAAGGCAGCTATGACATCACTAGGTGATGTCGTCTTTGGGGACCTCTTGCTCTGTGTGGTTCACATCAGTATGTGGCACATGATTAAAAACCAACACCTGGGGCCAGAGGGTTAGCTCAGTGGTTCCAGTGCCTGCCTAACAAATGCAAGGTCCTTGGTTCGATCCCCGGTGACCACATATAATGCTGGGCGTGGAGACACGCCCACCAACAATCAACACCGCATACCACAGTGCCGGACGTGGTGGCTCACGCCTGTAATCCCAGCACTTGGGAGGCAGGGACAGGAGGATTGCTGAGTTTGCGGTGGCTTGCCTGGGCACCATAGTGAGCTCAGGGCCAGCCTGAACTACAAAGTGGGACCCTGTCTCAAAAAGCAAAAAAAAAAAAAAAAAAAACCAACACCTGGGAAACCGAAGCAAAGGACTTGCCAGGTACCCGTATGAACAGTCTAACATACCATATGCGGTCAGCAGCATCAGCTGCAGCTCCTCCAGCCCCTGCTGCTGGTGCTCACACTGCTGCGGCCGGGGTCACAGTACCACCACTGTGGCAGTGAGAACAACAGACAGAAGGCCGGGGGCTGGGATCCATTTTCACCCTGAGTAGCAACAGCGTGGATTCTAGAAATGGAAAGGAGGCTGAATTTGAGAGCTACACTGAATTCAACTGAGACTCAAGACTAGAAGCCAAAACAAAGGTGAAGTCAGAGAGATGTGAGTGCCAGGGTGGAACCCAGAGAGAAAGGTTAGAACTGTAACTGGTCTTTCTGCTCTTAGCCTTGCCTGCCCTGACTTTCCTGAGAACACAGCAATTGTGATACTGTTAGAAACACAGGTCTTGCCAGGGGTGGTGGCACTCGCCTGTAATCCCAATCCTTGGGAGGCTGAAGCAGACTGCTGTGAGCGGAAGGCCAGCCTGAACTGCATAGCGAGACCCTGTCTCTTAAAAAAAAAAAAAAAAAAAAAGTCTTTTCATGTTACTCCTTGTTCAAAACCTTTCAATGGCTTTTATCTCAAAGTAAAGGCCAAAGTCCGTTCAGAGACCTTCAACGCCGTGGACTCACTGGTCTACTAAATCTCTCGTGCTCCCCTCTCGACCTGCTCTTGACACGCTGACACCTGCCCAGACCACCCTATCTCACACCTCCCCCACCTCACACCCTTCATGTTGTTTTTCTCCATCGCATCTACCATCATCTCACACCCCATATATTTTCATTTTTCCATTTGAGATAAAGTCTGGCTATGATGTCTAGGCTTCAAGCTTGATACTCTACCTCAGCCTCCCATGTACCCGGGATTACTAGGCATATACCACTGGGGCCCAGCGCTCTCTCGCTCGCTCTCTCTCGCTCTCTCTCTCTCTCTCTCTCTCTCTCTCATCTATCTGTCATCTGTCTTCCTTCTTTCCTTTTTTTTCCTGGCTGTGTGTTTTCAGACAGGGTCTCATTATGTAGCCCACCCTGGCCTCCTAGTCATGGCAGTGCTCCTCCTGTCTCAGCCTCCAAAGTGCTGAGATGACGCGAATGTGCTACCACACCTAGAGTATTTTACTTTTTTAAATGCCTATTTCCCAGAACTTGTAACAGTGGCTGACAGACAGTAGCTACTCAATAAACTACTTAAAGAATAACTGTAAAAAGGAATGTAGGAGGAACTGAAGTTCAGGAACTAAAGAGAACAGACCATACTATGTAACTCTAATCTTGTGGAAATTGAAATTAAAAAGACTTTCTGGAACAGCTCTTGACACTATCACAAAGGGATGCAAAGGATATGAGCCTCGGTAATGTCTCTCGATGTCTTGCAACCACTCCAACATGTCCGCCACGGAGGGGCTCGTGACTGAGGGCTGAAGGACAGCATCGATGCCGACTGCATCTGCATGTCGCTCATAGGTCTGAAACACTCGCTCCACGTAGCTGCTCACTGTGTCACGCACCTGGAGAAGGATCTCTCTGCGGGAAAGAGGCTGATGTCAGGCAATACCGGGAGAAAGGCCGCAGGGAAGTTCTCTCACCGGTGGCCTTCCTGACATTCCGGACTGGGTGACCCTGTGTTGTGAAAGACTGCCCTTTGTACTGCAGGAAACTCAGTAGCATACCTGGTCTCTCCCCACTGGATGACAGGAGTAAACCATGCTCCTACCTGCTCTAAGTCAGGACGATGGTCTCCAGACACTGCCAAATGGCTTTACAAACAACCACCCCCAACTGAGACCCTGACCGAAGGAAACTGGTGACGATGCTGTGGTGGTAGGGGTGGCTCAAGAAGCAAAAACTGACTTGCAGAGGAAGAAGCTGAAGAAGTTATTTGGCTCTCCAAGCTATGGGATAAGCCCAGTCACCAAAGAATGTAGAGCCAAAGGGCCTTTCTGGGACTGCCGTGACACTGCAGAGGGAGAACAAATAGTCCCAGGCCATGTACCAGAAAGAGGAATGAGCAAGAGGTGACCGAGGCAACAGACCAACACTACCTACAAGTTCCCTCATCCTTTCCTGGTAAATTCCTGAATGGCACAGTGTGATTTCAGGACAGACAGGGCACTGTGGGCCTTAGGAAAGTTACATAGTGTCCCTCATATACAAAAACAGTCTGAGGGACAGGGGTTTAGCTCAGTGGCACCACACCTACCCTTGCAAGCTCAAGGTAGTGAGTTTGATCCCTAGTACCACACAAAAAAAGTTTTCATTAACTTCAAATAATTTAAAACAGTCTGTTTTGTTCACTGCATCCCAAAGTATCTAGATTACAAACCAGCATTTACAACATAAAAATGTGTTACATGAGTCAATGAATGAATGCAAAGGTATAAAGACAATAATCCATTCAAAGCGCTTAGACTAGTACCCAGCTTTTTAATGGTAAATATCACTTTGTCAGTGATTCCAATGTATCCAGTCATCAAGACAAAAGCTGAAAGGGCAAGCCATCACCTAGGTTTTCAAAAATGTTTGACCAGGGGCCAGGGTTTAGCTCAGTAGTTCCAGCATCAGCCTTACAAGCGCAAGGTCCCCAGTTCAGTCCTTGGTAACCACATACCACAATGCTGGGCGTGATGATTCATGCCCACCAGCAATCAGTACCACAGACCACAGTGTCAGATGTGGTAGCTCACACCTGTAATCCTAGCACTTGGGAGAAAGAGGCAGGAGGATTGCTGTGAGTTCCAGGCTTCCCTAGGCTACCTAGTGAGCTACAAAGCAAGATCCTATCTCAAAAAAAAAAAAAAAGTTTGACCATACACAATGAAAAAGAAAAGCAGACAAAATAACTCAACACCCACACACAGACATGTAATCAAATGATATAAAAGTTCACAGAACAATACTTGACTCTCTTGAAACACTGTTTTCCATACTGTGAGTCCTTATTTGTACAGTGATCAGCATTGTAAAAAATACAATAAAATGAAGATAATATTATATTTTGTGGGAAATTTCAGTTATATAATGTAACTTTTTTTTTTTTTGAGACAGGGTCTCACTTTGTAGTTCAGGCTGGTCCTGAGCTCACTATGTAGCCCAGACAAGCCTCTAACTCAGCAATCCTCCTGCCTCTGCCTCCCAAGTGCTGGGATTACAGGCGTGAGCCACCACACCCAGCACTGTGGTATGTGGTATTGATTGCTGGTGGGTATTGATTGCTGGGCACACCCAGCACTGTATGTGGTTACCGGGGATTGAACCCAGGACCTTGTACTTGAGAGGCAGGCGCTGGAACCACTGAGCTAAATCTCTGACCCTGTAATGTAACTTTATAGCTACATTTTTAGCCATCGAAAGCAAACTCTGTATCCTTTAGTGGTCTTTCTTGTAGTCTTCCTTTTAGCCCCAGGAAACAAGTTACCTACTTCTTTTGTTGTTGTTTTTGTTTTTTTTTGTGTGAGACAGGGTCTCACTTTGTAGTTCAGGCTGGCCCTGAGCTCACTATGTAACCCAGGCAAGCCTCGAACTCAGCAATCCTCCTGCCTCTGCCTCCCAAGTGCTGGGATTACAGGCGTGAGCCACTACGCCCGGCTGTAAGTTACCTACTTTTTATCTTCATGGGTTTGTTCTGGATTGTTCACAGAAGTGGAATTATACAACGTGTTGGGTTTTATGTCTGGTCTCTTTTACTTTGCATGTTTTCAAATTTCTTCCATGCTGTAGTATGTCACCACTTAATTCCTTTCGTTTTCCTCTGTGAGGATAAGTAATATCCCACTTATAGATCCTACCACATTGTATACCTGTACATCTGCCAGAGATTTGGACTTATGCCGTGTGTTGGCCGTTATGAGTAACACTGACCCCCACAGAATCCTTAAACAGCTGCAGTGATAGGGGAGTCAATCAATACAGAGAAACTATGGCGAAGGGCCAAGGGGTTTTGTGGATTTCTGCTCTGTTTCTCACCAAATTCCTTAATCAAGAAGCAAGACATAATCTATGGGCCACGTGCCCCTAGACGAAGCTAATCCACCCCTTCAAGAGCCAGCTTAGCACTCCAATCTCATTTCTTACCACCTCAGCCCCAGCCATACCAGTTTCTACACAACACCAATCATATCCTCCTCATGAAGCAGCATTTCTGACTCAGTTTACATGGGTTCTCCAGGTTTTTGACATACTGCTTTTCAGAAGTAGGCCCCCTCTCTACTCAGGGGCATTCATCACTGTCTAGAACATAATTTATTTGACTGTCTATTTCTTCTACTCCACTGAGAACAGGAATTATGTCTGATTCATCTTTGTATTCACAGCATCTTCTGCTTGGCATTCGATAGACACTTAATAAATGATGCTTGGTACAAAGGGAGGAAGAAATAAAATGAGCTTCCTATGAATCTATGGCACACACCCTGTATGCTAGAACCTTCTTTAGTTCTGGGTCAAGGAGCGGCCACATATGCCTTGTCTCTTCTCTGTCCTCAATAATCTATCACCTGAGAAAGAGGGTCCAGTAACAGACAGAAATCAGTGTGGAAGATTCTGCGCCAGACCTGAGCAGAACAAAGTGGTGGTTAGAAGCTCCAGTCTGGTGTCAGGCATGCTTGTGTTAGAATCCCAGCTATACTAATTTATTACCCCTGTGGCCAGGAATAATTTGCTTGAATCCCTTTCCTGGCTTGCAAAAATGGAATAAAATGGGATCAAGTCGCAGAGATGTGCAATGACTTTATGTGGAGATGCATGTAAAACGCTTAGTTCTGGTACCCATTATCTTCAAATACAGTTTCTCAAAGCCCTTAACAACAACAACAACAACAATAACAACAACAACAGGGCTGGGGATTTAGCTCAAGTGGTACTTGCCAACCTTGGATGCACAAGGGCCCAAGTTCGATCCCTGATACCGCAAAAACAACAACAACAAGACCATAGGGGAGAATTAACAGCCTTCTCCACTCTTTTTCTGCTCGGGTTTTGTAACTTCTACTGAGGCCACCACGGCCACCCCCAGCTTCTGGCAAAAGGAATACAAGCCAGAAAATGGCTTTTTAATATAAGTCCCACCGCAACAGATGGAAAGGAGGAAGAGTCGAGACACTTTTAAAATCCCATACACTCAAAGAGAAAACCACCGTGCTCGCTTCGGCAGCACATATACTAAAGAGAAAAACCACCTTTCTGGCTCATCCTAACTACTTATAAAGCACCCAGTTTTAATCATTCTGCCAAGAAAGAACGCCATGGAGACTCACAGTTTCTCCTCCAGCTTGTCCAGAACCGTGTCACCAGCCTCCAGCTGCTTCCGTCTCAGCCGCTCCTGTAAGTCAGGGAAGGCCTGAAGCGCCGGCACATCTTCAAATCTCAGGTTCTGCGCGGCCTGCAGCTGCTCTGCCAGGTTGCTGAGGGAGGCCAGGAGGGGCTGGCAGTCCTGCAGAGTGCTCTGCCACAGGCGCTGCTGTTCCTCCACCACGGGAAAGCACTTCTTCAGGGCCTCCTGCACAGCAAGCAAAGGCTGGTCTTGTGTCATCTTCTGCTAGAAAAACAAACAAACAAAAATGGGCCCAGGGTGCCAAGTCAGTAGGGCAGGTACCAGTTCAAAGGGAGCAGTCATTTCTGACCTAGTGAGAGGTCTGGCACCTGGCCTCCAAGTCCCTACAGGCAGGAGCTTCTATCTGAGGCGCTGTCTTACCTTTAGTTTTAGTAGATATGCTCCCGGAGCGAGCACCGTCCTATCTTCAAAAGTGGCTCCCTGAATAAGGACCTCTGCTTCCTACCCCAGGAACAGGGCTCTGAAAAGGCTCCTTTGGGGTAAGGCAGCCTCCTGCTTCAGACTGTGAATTCCGGGCGCCTAAAATCCGTCTCTCTTCACACTGGCGCTTTTGGAACCGTAATTTCTGGTGGTTGTTTGCGGCCGCCAGACACTTTACACCAACCGAAAAATTTAAATCCGGAACACCACCACGCCTCACACTCTCTCCGCGCATGCTCAAAAGTAATGACCGCCCCTACGCTAAACGTCAGATTCATGCGACTACTGATAGTTTAAAAAAGGGTCATAAAACTGCAAAGGCTTCTGGGCATTGAAGTTCTTCGTTGTGGATTGGCAGCCTGGTGGCGGAAGTTCTTTATGATTGGAGGTTGTGGCACCGACGTCTCATTCGCTAGTCTGTGGCAGTTGAGTTTAAATTGGTTGGCGGTTAGTTGCGGAGCTTCTCTCTCTGAGCTGCGACAGGAAGATTTTTATCTACCTTTGCTGAGGGATCCTCGCGGCTTCTTATTCCTAAACCCTGAAGGACGTTTTCCGCCCGTCCCGTTTCCCGCCTCTTCGCAGACCCTCACGTTCTCTGTATCCGTCTTCCCCGCTGACCCCTTGTGGCTCAGTACCCGGTTCTCCGCAGCCTCCACCCAAGCACCATGGCTCCTAGGAAGTGTAGCAGTCGGGCGGCCAAAACCAACACATTACGGAATCGGAAACTCGCCTCGTTTCTTAAAGACTTCGACCGTGAAGGTAAGGGGTGGACCCCTGGCCGTCGCGACTAGCTATGGCGACCGCGGGGTGCTGGAGGAGTGGGGCGCCGACAGCACGGATTTACCCACCGAGTGACCCATGCCCTGTGGTCTCTGCCCTCGCAGTGCAAGTACGGATCAAGCAAATTGAGTCAGACAGGCAGAATCTCCTCAAGGAAGTTGATAACCTGTATAACATCGAGATCCTGCGGCTCCCCAAGGCGCTGCGGGAGATGAACTGGCTTGAGTACTTCGGTAAGAATTGCTAGTTTCCCCAGGCCACGGCCTGTAGCCATCTGTGGTTATCCTCACAGCTTTGAGAAAGGAGTAACTCAAATGTCTCCTGCCCAGTGAGTTCTAACATGAACACCTGTGGAAACTAGTGCTCTGGACCCCTTTCTTTCTGAATTCTCTGCTTCATTTGTCTCCATAGCACGAACTGTAATCCACTGTTAACCCCCTACCCCTGGCAAAGGGCCGGGCAGCAGTATTTGATTCTTGGACCACAGGTTCTTTGTCCAGCTTACTCAAAACAGGTATAGTGAATGGACACTGTTCCAAGAAAATTGTATTTGTGGACACTGAAATATGAATTCTACATAATTTTCTCTCCTCACAAAATATTATGTTACTCTGCCACTTAAAAGTGAATGGAAAAATAACTTAGTTTATCGAAGCTTAGACGGAAGAGTTACCCCAATAGCTCTTTCCGTAGCTTGTGGAAATTGTCTGTTTAAAAATGGGCATGTCGAGCTGGGAGTGGTGACACACACTTGTAATCCCAATACTTGGGGAATCTGAGGCAGTTTGAGTCTCACCTAAGCACCTTAGCCCAACTATATTTCAAAATAAAAATGGGCTGGGGATGTAATTTAGTTTGAAGGCCCTGAGTTCAATCGCCAATACTGCCCCCCCCAAAAAAAAAGCTATATCAGTTGCAAAGTGCAAGGACCAGAGAGGTTTTTTTTCTGACTAGAGAAAAAAATCCCAGCTTCTTTTCCCACCTCCTTATCCAAGAGCATGCCTTTCTGCTGTACTAACTTCACTTTTTCTGTTTTCTTTATTATTAGTAATTTTTTAAATTTTTGCAGAACCAGAGTTTAAACCCAGGAACTTTGCTTGCCAAGCAGACACCAAACCACTGAGCTATATCTCTGGCCCCTTGTTTTCCTTATTATTAATTATTGCCCAGTATGGAGTCTCTCTCCTGGATAGAAATCTATGTGATGCTCATGTAGGGTTTAAATGATTCTTTTGACTTTCATTTCTGTTAATTTACTTAGGCATTCACTCTCAAAAGTTGAATATGTGACATTTACAATGCTAGATACTGAAGGTACATCAGGGAATAAAACAGACATTGTCACTATTGTTGGAAGCTTATCAGAGGGGGAGGATTATTTTAAAATTCACATGTAGGGCCAGAGATTTAGCTCAGTGGTTCTGGCGCCTGCCTCGCAAATGCAAGGTCCTGAGTTCGATTCTGGGTAACCACATAGAATGCTAGGTGTGGTGACTCATGCCCACCAGCAATCAATACCACATACCACAGTGCCGGGTGTGGTGGCTCACGCCTGTAATACCAGCACTCGGGAGGCAGAGACAGGAGGATTGCTGAGTTCTAGGTGTGCCTGGGCTACATAGTGAGCTCAGGGCCAGCCTGAACTACAAAGTGAGACCCTGTCTCAAAAAAAAAAAAATCACATGTAATTGCAAGTATAGAATGGGAATAACACAGAGATAGCATCAAATATATTTATGTAGCACTTTCTATTCCAGATGGGCATCACACCAAATGTTTTACATAATATTAATGTTATTCTCATAACAAGCTATTTATTTACTAATATTATGCCTGTTTTAGAAAGGACAAAATCAAGGAACAGAGAGATCGGTTACTTTGCTCAAGGTTTCACAAGCTGGTAGTAGCAGAGTCTATTTGAGCCCTAGGCATTCTGTTTCTGAAGCCTGAGATCTTAACTGTTATGTACAAGGATATCTAGCAAGAGAATGAAACCTGAATTTTTGTTCTTCATCTGAATCTCACAAAGACCCTTTTTGGCGGATACCAAGGATCAACCTCAGGACCTTGCACTTGTGAGGCAGGCATGGTGCCACTGAGCTAAATCCCCAGCCCACAAAGATCTTTTTATTCAATGCATACTTACTATGCCAGATTTTTGTCAAAAGCAATAGAGTTAGCACTAAAACTTAGGCCAAGGCAGTAGTGGACACTTAAACTTTGAGTAACTTCTGAGTAGTTGGGTGTGTCAGGGTGTAAATTAGCAATTTATGATTACTGTGTAATTTTTTTTACAATTGCCAAAATCTGTTATGATACAAGACACATAAGCAGAGTTTTGGGATGATATTTGAGCTGCTTTTAGAAGGATGAATTACAGATTCTACACTGGAGTACTTTAGCCAAAGTAAATAGTACCATACTAGGATGCTGAGTCATAAGAATCTGCACCACATTTGAGAAATAACAAGACCTAAGTGAAATAGAACATAGACTAATAAATGTCAGGAGTTGGGAGACTCATGCTTGGAGAAAGATTAGACTACACTGTGATGGTCTTTAAATGTTGGGCCAAGAGCTTAATTTGGTCCAGTTATAGAAAGGGAATTGATTGAACTAGGAAAGATGATTTATCATTGAGATATGATAGTAACTAAATATAATGTTCTTTTTAAAGCTCTTGGAGGAAACAAACAGGCCCTGGAAGAGGCAGCAACAGTAAGTGACCTGTCTTATTTTTGAGCTGGCTAATTTACAATTAATCTAATCACATTCTTCCTGTACATACTAAAGAACTGTGTCAAGTAAAAAATTACAGTTGTGTCAAACACTTAGGAAAATGAAGCCCAAATAAGCCTGAGTCCTTTAAAAGAGTGTGCTATTATGGTTCATAGTTCCTCCACCCCCTATATGTAAGTTCCTTATCTGAGGATTCAACTAACCAATGTCCTTGGTTCAATCCCCGGTAACCACATAACAATATAGGCATGGTGACTCACATCCACCAGCAATCAGTACCACATACCACAGTGCCAGGCATGGTGGTTCATGCCTGTAATCCCAAGCACTAAGAAGGCAGAGGCAGGAAGATTACTGAGTTTGAGGCTTGCCTAGGCTACACAGCAAGCTCAAGGCCAGCCTGAACTAGAAAGCAAGACCCTGACTTACCAGGTTTAGTGGCTCAAGCCTGTAATTCCAGCACTTGGGTGCTAGAGGCAGGAGGATTGCTGAGTTTGAGGCTTGCCTGAGCTACATAGTGAGCTCAGGGCCAGCCTGAATTACAAAGAGAAGCCCTGTCTCAAAAAAAAAAAAAAAAAAAAAGAGAAAATATTTAGGAGAAAAATTGCATCCATAATAAACATATATTAACTCTTCTTACTCTCTAAACATATAGAATAGGCTGGGCATGGTGATGCACAACTGTAATTCTAGCACTCAGGAGGCAGAAGCAGGAAGGTTGCCACCACTGGTTCGAGGCCAACCTGGATTACACAGCAAGACCCTGTCTCAAAACAAATAAAACAAAGCAAAAATATATACAATAATAATATTTACTTGGTATTTACAATGTATTTGGTATTATAAGTAATCTTGAGGTAATTTAAAATACATGATAAAACCCAGGCATGGTGGCACACATGAGGCTAAGGCAGAAGGATCACTGCAAGTTTGAAGCCAACCTTGGCTAGCAAGTTCAAGGCCATAGCAAGACCTTGTCTCCAAAAATGCCAACAAATAAGTAAATAAAATATATGGTAGGATGTGCATAGGTTATATGTAAGTCTACCTCCTTTTATATACAGGACTTGAATATCTATGGATTTTGGTATCTATGGGGTGCCCAGGGAATAATCTCCCATGGACACCAAGAGATGACTGAATTTGGGGTTTTATTAAGTTTTTGGCTCCCAGCT
>PVIC010028129.1:0-23424 GCA_004025085.1 Thryonomys swinderianus
CTACCCACACTACAACCCCCTGCTCTCTATATACATAAACTTTCTCTTTTTTACCATCATATTTTTTATTCCCCTTGTTATTTACTCCTATGCCCCATTTCTTTTTCAATATTTTCTGTTTTACAATATCTACTGTATATTCTGGAGCTCATTTACATCTTCAGTTTCTCATACCAGAGAAAGATATGAGATTTACATATCTGTGACCTATTTATTTCACTTATGAGTGTGTCCTGAAGGTACATCCATTTGAGTATAAATGACTCAAACTTATTATTCTTTATGGCAGAGTAATACTCCATTTTATAGAAAAAACACATAAAGCTACTATGAATATTTACAAATGTGTTTGTGTAAACATAAGTTTTCACTTCTCACAGGTATACAACTAGAAGTGGAATTTCTGGGTCATGTGGTAAGTCTATGTTTAACACCTTTTGTGTAATTGCAAATTGTTATCTAAAGTGATTTGTAACATTTTCCATTCTCATCAGCAATACAATAGTTTCTATTTGTCCAAGTCCCTTGCCAATACTTGTTATCTGTTTTATTGATTATAATTATTTTATTTAGCATGAAATAGTATCTCACTGTAATTTTAATTTGTATTTCTCTGAGGGTCAATAAATTTGTTTTTGATGTCCTAAATAACTGAAAGAACCCAAAGGAAACATGAAAGGGGTGTGTTAATTTACATAAGAAAATGAGAGACAAATTCAGTCTTGACCATGGGTGTTTGGACTATTTAGTTAGGATCCTAGTAGTAAACAAATATTCTACTCAAAGATGGTAATTTAGAAAGGTTTAATAAAGGAATCATTTACAGAAATGTGGTTAGGATTCAGAAAATCAAGAAGGAATGGTGCAGTGTCTAGAAATAAGGTTTGATATTTTCAGTTATTACCCGTAGATGTGAAAGTCAAGAAATCAGATGCAATAGTTCTTAAAACTATCACTGAGAAGAAAAAGTGATCTTATTCAGATAGTTTCAGCCAATCTAAAAGTCACATCCCAGAATAAAAGGGAGTAGAGGAAAGGGTAAAATATATAGACTTTTCCTTTTCCTCATTTTCCCAATCTTTTCTCACTGCCTACTGAGAGACAAACTAATAAGAAAGCATACAGTAAAATAGCTCAATTATAGCATCTATAGATATGCAGATTTTCTGTTCAATAAAAAGGCACACTCTTTGGGTATCTCATGTCTACATAGGTATATATGTTCTATTTTTCATTCTCTCCTGTACCTGGCAAAAAGCCATGAATCAGTATCCTCACTAATTTAAGATGTAATTTAAGATATAATTATTTGGCATACTACAGTGTTTCAGTTATTTAGAGGATAAATGTGTCAGGAAATCAAATCATTCCTATGTAGTGTCAGATGGTTTCACTTAGGAACACTATGTTGTGTTTTCTTCTTTTTCTTCTTGGCAGATATATAGGTGATCTTTTTAATAGACACTTTATGTATGCATATGGACCATTCCTTCATTTTTGTGCAAATCCTTTCTGCATCCAGACAGGTGCATTTTCTGCTTTTTTTCATCATCAAGAAATCCAATAAGGTGGATGTGTACCTACATCTAGTTAGCGTTTGATCCAATGTGTGCTCGAATGCAGATTTCAAATATAGTCCAGTCCTGGTTCAATACGAAATAGGAGCAACTGGATCTCATTCACCCCTACAAGGCAATCAGTGACTTTTTAAAAAATTTTAATTCTAAGTTTGCTGCTTATGTCCTTCTGGTTGGAATGGGGAGTTGTTTAATTACAGAAGCACCACTGAGTAGCAATTTTCTCGGAATTCTATAATGCAGTGAAATGTAGTTGTACATAATTTGTGAGTCTGGTATATATAATAAAAAAGCCATTACACTATAAAATCAAACAAAAATGCACAGTGTATGCTTGCTTGTGTATTTTTCACATTGTTTGTCTACAGAAGTGGCTTTCTCAGTGGAGCACAAAAGTCAGGGAAGAGCCGGACTCTGGGGACAAAACAACAAGTCATCCATAACAAATGGTAATAGCACAGCTCTGCCTCCCTCCAAAACTTCCTCCCCCACTTCCAGCCGGCTCTAGGAGGACCCTGATGCCTCTGCATATAGGCAGCTATTAATCACAGAGCCCTTTCTGGAGCCTTACATGTTGAGAAGATTAAAGCCTATTTTTAGTTCTCAGGGAACAGAACTGCTAACACATAAGGTCATGATCAGTTACTCAGTAGCAATGAAGATTTACATTCCCACAAGAGCAAGGAAGCAAAAAAGCAAGAAAGGCCAAGATAGCTTTGAGAACTTTCCGCAGTCTCATGGCCATGCAAACAGCTTAAAACCCTGGGAGAAGAGAAGACAGGGGTGTGAAAACTTAGATATCCTCTTGTATATGTGTCCTCAATTTGTAAGGCAAACTGTCCTCAATTTTTGGCAGGATAGGAATTTGGAAAGAAGATAAATAACTTTGTACCTGAAGCAGAGAAAATAAAAAGATAAGGGAAGGGACAAGTACCATAGGGAGCATTAAAGAGGCAAGGGCTTAGAAATAAAGAAAAGTACAATGAGCTCTTACAGAGAGTGAGAAAGAACAGAAGAGGATTAAAAATGAGAAGCAGATATAGGTATATGTTAGAAGAAGAAGGAAAAGGAAAGTGGGAAAGAAGGAAGGAAGGAAGGAGGGAGGGAAGGAGGGAGGAAAGGAGGGAGAGGAGGGAGGGACAAATAGGCTACTTCTATACTAGAATCCAAGTGGGCCTGACAGTACATTGCTTCTGGAATCAAACAGAAGCTTGCTTCTCTTTCCACTAGGATTTCATGACTTGACAGCTTTTTCAGGTCAAAGGAACAAGTGAAGTCAAACTGAACTTAAATGAGTGAAGAGTTTCCTTATTCAAGGAAAATAAAGGATGAAAAGTTACACTAAACTCTTGGGGTAAGGAAATAATCCTTCACCAGTATTATGAATTCGAGTGTGGCATATGCAGAGTGAGTCAGACAACGCGACCGAGGAAATGGGTTTGCCTGTCAATTTGTTTCATATAATGTCTGAACTTAACAGCAAAAAATGAATTAATTCAAACCCAAGAAATCTGCTGACAGGTTAGAGGTTAAATTGACCCCTTAGAACGTGCCACATAGATTGGAATCAGAAAGGAAAACGTTCAGACCAACAGCCAGCCATGACTAATGCTACCAAAAGGGCCACTGATGTGGAATCAGGTCCCTGGATAAGACCTGCAGGTTGAGTGGGCCAAATGCTCTGCTTTATGTTTTTTTGAGTTTATTTATGCCCACTAACAAAGCCTGTTTCTTCATTAGGCATTTCTCAAAGCAATCCTAACATTTTTAACCATTCTTGTCAACCCAAGTGGCCTGAAAGTGTTAATGAATCTTTCAGGGTTGAACCTAGAGGGGATGCCTCATTGGATGAAGCTAAAGTCCTTTCAAATTATTGTATAGATTGTTCTGTGGAGCATCACAGTTTGACATATCCACGACATTCAAGAAACATTCATGAAAAACTCGCCATTTAAATTATTTTCCCAAATGCAAGAAGAAAGGGAATATTCAATAAATCAAAAGTGATCTCTGCCTATGAAGAGCTTGAAATGAGGCAGAGTTAAAAAGTACTGACTCCTAGTATAATTAGTTCATAGTGTTTGAATTTAAAAAGAAACATGCTCAGCATTATTTCCTGACTTATCCTAGGGGTGAACTAAATATTTAAGTGTATTATAAAATATGATATTCTCTTTACTATTTTTTTTTACCTGAGAATTCCCATCAGCATTGAAGCTGAAAACATAGTTTGTAGTTTCTCAAAATTTCACTGACTTCAGCATGTTAAAAGAATAGCCAAAAGGCAGATTGTTTTTCTTCTATGCTACTTCTTAACTTTTTTCTTTCCCTCCTTCGACCAGGAAAAAAAAATCTTGTAACTATAAACCGGTCTCCTGCTTGGATTAATTTTCTTCACCAAAACAGTGACCATTGTCAAATTCCTTACATCTCCATGGAAACTGTTTCCTTGGCCATAGACAAAGGTCTGCCTATAATACAATGCTGCGAGAGTGTCTAAGATTGTAGACCTCTTGTTTAAAATCACAGTGCAGGGATATCATGTAGATTTTATATTATTTCTGCCTGCTCGCTGCAGCTGGTAAGCTTTCATTCCAAAATAATATTTTTTCAAATGAAGGAGCAGAAAATAGCTTTACATTTTTGTTATCCCTTCCAGCACAAAATAAAAAATGCCTGTGCTGCCACTACCTGATTCAATCAAGTGGAGTACATTCGATACCCACAGGCTACAAGTGCTAGAAAAGCTGACTTGTTTTTTAATTAATAATGTGCTACACTTTCTCAACAGCTAGGCCTTTGGCAATCTGATTTGCTTTGTTCATTATTTGCTGTAAACAATTTTCAAACAACATGTAGGCAACTCTGTTTCTGAATATCTCTTGCTAATTCATAACATTAACAAAAATATACAGTTTTTTTCTTCCTTTCCTAAAAAAAATAGAACTTGATTAAACTTAAATCATAGTTCCAAGTTTTAGGATGGAAATTTTAGGGTTCAGATATACAGGAGATAAAATTCATAGGAAGATAAATACATATGCATATGGGTAGAATGTATGTATACATATATATTCAACTGATCCACTAACACACGTACAGGTGATAAGTAGTACCTATTGTAAACATGTCGCATAGCATGGAACAATCTTTGTTATTTAGCTTCTTGTTATGCACCAAACTGTTTTGTCCCCAAAATTCTTATGTTGAAACTTTAACCCATAAGTGATTGAATTAGGAGTAGCGGCCCTTAGGTATTAATTAAGGTTAAGTTAGGGTGGAAGGAAGGCCTCTCACCCCAAATTGGTGTCACCCTCCACAACTGTGAAAAGTCAATGGCCTTTGTTTAAGCACCTTCTCTTTGGTGTTTTGTTATGGAACTCTGAGCTGAACAATGTATATGGAGAGGAAGAAACTGACGGTAAGGAATCAAATTCATACATTAAACAAATTGTGTCCTTTCTTCTCAAACGCAGATAAATGGTGATTTTCATATCCACAGAACAGAATCTTCGTAGTGTAATATTCAAATTTAGGACAAGGTTAGAATTTAAATATGAAGAGAAACGTTATAATCGGGTACATAAACATGGAATAATAATTTATTTTCTTTGTATGGCACTACCCAGATAACAAGCCTTCTCCTAGGCCTTACTTTCACTTCAGCCCTACAAAGTTAAACTAGCATCTTCATTTTTCAAATAGAGTTGATAAAATTTACACAGAAGGTAGTACAAGGAACTGATGATAACATACATCACAGAAGAAGGTTAAAATCTTGATCTTTGAGGCTGAAGATTTAGCTCAGTGGTTCTGGCGCCTGCCTAGCAAGCTCAAGGTCCCTGGTTAGATTCCTGGTAACCATATACAACGTGCTGACTCACACCCACCAGCAATCAGTACCACATACCATAGTGCTGAGCGTACTGGGTCACACCTGTAATCCCAGAATTCAGGAGGCAGAGGCAGGAGGATTGCTGAGTCTGAGGTTTGCCTGGGCTACATAGGGAACTCAGGACCAGCCTGAGCTACAAAGCGAAATACTGTCTCAAAAAGAAAAAAAAAAAATGTTGACCTATTTTACCTTAGTCAGCTAAAAATTACCATAAGACAAACAGTGACTCAGGTATCTAAGGTGAACTTGGGCTGATATTTTACAAAACACTAGGAATCCACTCATTAACCCACTAGCCATTCATTAACATATTTTAATGAGCATATATCATTTTAGACAGTGTTTAGTCCTGACTATACCATTGCAAATAAAGTGTTCATTTTCTTTACTTGTAAGGTGCTTACATCTTACAATACTAATTCAATTAAACCTACATGTACTGATGATATACTAGACAAGTACCTAATATATAAGAAACTAGATATTGAAAAATAGAGACCATGACTTCCTGTAAGAAAAAAATACATGAAAAAAATTTTTAATACAGTGTAATCACAGTGAAGTATGGGCTAAATACCCAATTTAGAGGCATCTATTCAGAAGATATCAACCCTTCTAATAGGAGAACATCAAATAAAATATTGCATTTAGATTTTATTGAACAAATGGAAGAATATTAGTTGCAAATGATGAGAAAGGAATTTTTTCAAGTATAGTAGCTAGTATAAATAGCTACATGACAAGATAAGGAATAATGCCAGGACAAAATCAGTCTACTTCACACATTTTTTGTCATTTGTGTACAGGGGTTGAGCTTAACTATGATATACTATGATGTGTCACTGAGGCTGGAAAGTCAAGTCATAATGAGTTTTATGTGCCACATAAAAGTTTGCTTCATTTTGTAAGAAAGTAAAAGCACTTGAAGAATTGGTAAGAAATTACTGAAATCTATGAGACTGTGGAAAATGAGTTGATAATTAAGAGACTGGAAACCTGGAAATAATTTGAAAAGCTAAGGTGGGATAAATAAGGACCTAACCAAAGCTGTTGCCATTCAACTGAAAACAATTTACTCTCAAAAAGAGGATCTATCTCAATGTCTTATTTTACAAAGAAAACCTCACACCCCAAGAAGTGGATTTTCCAGTAGCATACAAAGTCAAAATTAGACCTTGGGCTCTTCAAATTTTTACCTTGGGCTCTTCAAATTTTCATATCAGAATGCTCTAGTACACCTTAATTCTATTTCATATAAGGACAGATTACAAAGCCCACTGAGTTTCCATAAAATCCCTTTCTTTATCTTTTTATAGACTCCCACTCAAGCTTGATGACTTGCTGATCACTTGATCTAGTAAAAACAAGTTGGGTAGAGAATTTAAGGATTCCCACACAGCTGAAACCTGCTTTCAATTTCCTAGCACTGTTGGTCTTAAAAGAAGCCTTTGGAAAAACCACATCTTCTTTATCCAGTTTACAGTTGATGGGCCTTTGGGTTGTTTCCAAAATTTAGCTACCCTAAACTGAGCTGCTATGAACATGGGTGCACATATGTTGCTGTGTTATGAAACTTTTAATTTTTTCATGTACATACCTAGCATGGGAATAGGAGAGTCAAATTGGACTCTAATCCAAGTTTTTTGAAGAATCTCCACACTGATCTCCATAGAGATTGTACTAGTCTACATTCCCACCAACAATGGAGGAAGGGTTCCTTTCTCCTCACATCCTCACCTGCATTTGTTGCTGGTTAATTAGGAGATAGCAGCCATTCTTTGTGGAGTGAGATGGAATCTCGGCGTTGTTTTTATCTGCATCTTTTGAACGAGTAGTGATGTTGCACATTTCTTCATGTTTCCTACCTGCTTTTACTTCTGTCTCTGAAAAGTATTGGTTCATTTCAGATGGGCATTTTTAATAGGGTCTTTAAATCTGGAGGGAGCTGATTTTTTTTGAGACAGGGTCTCGCTTTGTAGTTCAGGCTGGCCCTGAGCTCACTATGTAGCCCAGGCAACTCTCAAACTCAGCAATCCTCCTCTCTCTGCCTCCCGAGTGCTGGGATTACAGGCGTGAACCACCACGCCTGGCACTGTGGTATGTGGTATTGATTGTTGGTGGGCATGAGTGACCACGCCCAGCATTGTATGTGGTTACCGGGGATCGAACTCAGGACCTTGTGCTTGCAAGGCAGGCGCTGGAACCACTGAGCTAAATCTCAGACCTGGCAGCTGATTTTTTAAAAGCTCTTTGTATATTCTAGATAGTAGCCCTTTGTCTGAGAAACCACTGGTAAAACTTTTTTCCAATTTGTTGGTTGTCTAGAAAAAGGAGTATTACTCTGACATAAAGAATGACAAGTTTGAGTTATTTATATTCAAATGGATGTGCCTTCAGGTCATACTCATAAGTGAAATAAATAGGTCACAGATATGTAAATAGTATGTCTTTGTCTGATATGAGAAACTGAAGATGTAAATGAGCTCTAGAATATATGGTAGATATTGTGAAGTAGAAAATATTAAAAGGGAAATGGGGTGTAGGAATAAGTAACAAGGGAAAGAAAAAATATGATAGTAATAAAAAAAGGGAAACAAAGCTTATGTATGTAGGGGTGGGAGGTTGTAGGATGGGTGGGGGAAGGGGAAAATGGGAATTAAATTGTGTCATATGCTGGTACAAATTCTCAATATTGTGTGTGACCTGATGTGTATATGTGATGTATAAGTAAAGAGTCAAATTAATTTAAAAAACAAGACTTCAGCTACCAAGTTTAGCTTTATAAAGCTGCCCTGTATGTGACAAATGTAATGTCAATACAGCCCAGCCCTATCCAGATCAAGTCCTGCAGAATGCTGCCTAAGGGCATCAAGAGCATAAAAAGTCTCTGTTTTCCTAAGGTGAAGTTGGTCTAACTTAACCTCGTTTGAGTGAAGGAAAATAGGTGTCTTTACTAGAAGTCATATCAGCTTTTGGAAACAATCTATTTTGAATAATATTAAAATTTGCTGTGAAAGGTTATAGTCTGTCCTCTCATGTGTGACATTCTAAACAAGTTCCTTGGTAGTTGGACCTCAGCATCTTCCTCTAAATTTTGACCTCACTGTACAGACCAAAAGGATACCTCATTTACCTCCTGCTGGTGCCACAAAATTTAAAAACATGAACAGAGCTGGTAACATGGGAATTACTCAAACTGCACCCTAGAGATTCAATTGCTCAGTCTATCTGCTGAGTTTAAATATGCTCTTTCACTTCAATTTACTGTGAAAATAGATTAGCATTTCCAAATTCTTGATATTTCCAAATTCTTGATAAACACTAATGTTTGGGATGTGAGAGTTAAAAATTGGAATTCCTCCAAAATGACAGGAATATTCAGACTCAGAACTGTAAGTATTACTTCATAATACTCTATGTACTGGTAATGAATATCCATAATAATAAATAAGCATTATTTTGATAGGGTTATTCAAAATATAGAACATTTCTTCTTAAAAAGATATAATAATAGATGACTTGGCCATGAGCTGATTTTCTTTTCTTCTTTTAAAATAATTTTACCATACTTCATACTCTTTACTTGATGACAAGAATATAAATTGTTCAGTAGATGACAGTTATTAAGCTTAATAACATTTATGAGGAACTATGTTCTATGGAATACATACAAACCCTGGAAAATTCCAGCAAATATCACTGTATTTATTTGTTTCTTTGAGACAGGGTCTCCCTATGTAGTTCAGGCTGCCACTGAACTCACTG
Source organism: Thryonomys swinderianus (assembly GCA_004025085.1). Classification (NCBI taxonomy): domain Eukaryota; kingdom Metazoa; phylum Chordata; class Mammalia; order Rodentia; family Thryonomyidae; genus Thryonomys; species Thryonomys swinderianus. The sequence goes on from PVIC010028129.1 coordinate 9,238, forward strand.
TGTAGCCCAGGGTTGGCCTGGAACTCACAGAGATCCTCCTGCTTCAACCTCTTATGCTAGGATTACCAGTAAGCAGTCACATCCAGCTAATATTATAGTATAATATTTGAACAAATTAACATTCTTATTCTCTAGAAAGGTCAATGGTATTTAGAATCAAATTATGAAATCACCAATTTAGAATTTTTGCATCAGAAACTTTTTTATTCTTAGAACATCAATCACAGCACCTATAAAAAGTACAATATGGTTATGAACTTAGTAATATTTAGTTTATTGGCAAGATTGAGACACCAGTAGCTATAGACGGAACCAGAAGTGCTTATTTATAAACTGGAAACTCCATAACTAAGTTAGGCTGGCTCTTTAGAACCTGGAGCATTTCTTTTATTTCTGACCTGGTTCTGGGAAACATCAGCTTTGTTCTTGGCCTTGACATATATTAGCCTTGCCTGAATTTCAATTTGAAGTTGTCCTGGTAATATTTTATGCTGAGGATTGCTTAGCTCAAAAACTTACAGAATTACAACTTTTCTGATTTCTGAACTTTTTTCAGGACCTGGGATTCAGAAAGCAACTATAATTCTCCCAAGTATGTAAATAAATTCTTGCATGGCAACATGAAAACCAGTTCTCTGTTTGAAACTGGAACCTCCAGCAGATACAGATGTTCTGGCAGCTAATCTTGATCTGTAAATGAGGAACTGGCACGCGCAACACCTGCAAAATGAGAAAGGCACGGTTTTCTCTCGTCTATAAAATTCTTAGTTTCAGTTAAAAACAATTTTTTCAAGAGGACCTTAGCCAGATGATTACAGAGGAAGTTACTACAATGCTTATTATATTTTTTGGAGTCAAAGAATAAACAGACATCCATGACACTACATATTTTCTCTCAGGTCTAGAAGGATAAGATGAATTTGATAAGTTGCTCACTAAATGCATCTCATTTCTTTGTAAGAAATTTTATTTCTTAGCTTCTCAGAGAAATTTCACAACCATCTGCATAACAGGTGAAGTATATAAATGAAGAGAAATTATCCAAGAACTCTGATTACTCTAAAGATAAGAATTCAACCTCTTTAAACCTATGAAGCCTGCTTTGACGCCGTAGTCTCACTGATTGCATTGTGGTCATTGTTTTTAAAATTTTTATGTCTTTCTGGTAGATTTTGTGCAGATTCTATAGACAAGAAATAGAGACCAAACACCTAGCACAGTTCTCTGACATTGCATTGTGACATCTGGCTTCTAGAGAAAAGGGGACGTCTCTCCCAGGGTCCTTGCTCTCTGATTAATGAGGAGGCATTCATTACAGTGCAGGGACAGACAGCACCTACGCTTTCTGGGAACTTAATTTATTAGCCCAAGGGGCAGGGGTTAAGAAACATCAGAGAGGGAGAGAAAAGAGGAAAGGAAGAGCAAGAACAATCTTAGCTGGAGCAGTACGGAAATGTAGACTTGTAAATCTAACTAGTAGAACAATAACAACAGTAAATTAGAAATCAGCGCAGTTTGAAAATCTGTTCCACGATTAAACAGAAAACTAAATATTAGTACTTCATCTGTATATTGGGTATTAATGTTCCCAACCCACTGCCACTTACCTCTATATAAAATTGATTAAAGTTATATCTAAAATTCAAAAGATCAGGGTCAGCAAATAAAAATAAAATAACTTCTAAAGCTCTTACTACCTCTTGCCCAAACAGCTAATGGTTCACTCTGTAGCTGAGTTAATGGCAATGTATTTGAAAAAGTCTTTGCTTTCAGACATGATCATTCTTTGGGTATGAATAGAAACCAGGGTTGTCAGGAGGCCAGAGATCACCACATGTTCTACAATGGAGTTGAGTTACCTCTCTCCACTATGGTTGCAGAAAGAAGACTAAAGTATATTGCTTTATAGAATTCAAAGTTCCATTATTCAAAAGCTCTTACATTGCAAGAAACAAATATATTTCTTCTGAGGATTACCATGCAAGCTATCACATGCAGTTTATTTTTGCTGAAAAAGTAACAAGTTGATGCCAACTTAAAATATCATCGTTATACAAAACACTGGTTACTTTTTCATGAAACTCCATTCTCTTTTCCTGTGAATACAGGTAGACTCCATTTCCCTGCTTCCTTGTGGTTGTGTGCGGCCACTAAATTAAGCCCTTGCTCATCACTTTCAGTGGAAGTGACCACAGAAGCCTGCCACACAAGGACTCCTTCCCTCTCCCTTCCCATCAGCAAGGTAGGGGAGCCCAGAGGCTTGGACACTGTTTCTTTAGCCAAAGCCAGAAAGGTGAGAGAGTTCAGCTTCTTGAGCCATTATGGAGAGGGGAACCATCATCTGATGATCCAAAACACCCATTTGAGATTTTTGTGGAACCAAAACGTAACTTCTTTATATTGATGTCGTTATATATTTGTCCTTGTTATTAAAATAGGTAATGATACCTTAACTATGACAACGATTATAGTCATGTGATGCCATATTTTATCACAAGTTTTCAGAGGTATTAGGGTGTCTGAAAGGCCAATCTATGTTTTCATTAAAGACATGTCACTTATGTGCCATCAAATAATCACTGCTGTTACTTCACTTCAAAGGTTGCAATCACTTATCGCTTACCATCACATTTCCAGGATGCTCTTTGCCTTTTTCCCAGGTGTAAGCCTCTAACGATGGTGTGTGTGTGTGTGTGTGTGTGTGTGTGTGTGTTCACTTGATAGTGTGCTAAGAGTAGCCTCTCAACAGAACAAGAGCGATGCTGACTGAAACCACGAGTAGTACTTGTCACTTTGAGCTTCACTTTACCCCAAGTTGAGATTTTATATTCCTACAAAAGTGCAAAGGACACAGTGACACCTGAAGTTAATTTAGTCCCAAATAAGGAGAGCATACTTAATCCCTCAAAAAAGAAACAGAAACAACAGCTACAATTTAAAGGAAAATAGGATATGCATGATTTTAAAAACATATTCAGCCCATTTTAAGTCTTAGCTAATAGACGAAGAAGGCAACACCACTTCTTTATGAGTTAGTGCAGCTCACACTTTATAATTCATCACAGTTCTTAAAGGTCTCATCCCAAACTACCAAGCAGCACAGTATGACTGACTAGTCTCCTATTTATTCTGTCATCCCCTTGTCTTCATTAAGTGTTTTGTTCAGAGAAAAATGCTACGGGAACTGCTTTCCTCTCCCCAAAAGAATATCTGTAAGTCACATACATTATAACACATTTGCATTCTTAAACAAATAGAACTTAGACAAACAATTTAAAAATGATTATTTATGCCCCAGGAAGCTGTGTTACCCCGAAGTGCCACCAAAAGGTCAACAATTGCCTCCAACTCTGCTGCCTACACCCTGACCTGGAAGTACCATTGATAATGACCCCTCAGCTGCAGGACTCGAAGACTTAATCATCTGACATACAAGCAGCCTGGGGCATCCAGAGCTGGCATTTTCCTTTGCGAGATGTACACAAACAATATGCATTTTAAACAATTCAAAGCACCAGTGCTTAAAATAGCCCTGGCACGACGCTTCCCCTCAGGAGCGGCTTCTCAGCATCTCAGCTCTCCCTCGGAGGCACATGCGGGAACGTGGAGCTGGCTGAGGCAGCTGGAACAGGAGGCTGCCCGTGTGACTGGCATTTCCCCACGCTTCACAAGCGTGCCTGTCATCTGGATTGCCAGGAGCCTAACTGCAGGACCGTGTAACTCACTCCAGCCCCTTCACGAGGGAAATTTTAGGCTTTGTTCAAAGGAAGAAACTCTTTGCTGAGACTTCCCCCTTTCTTTCTCAGTGAAATCTGGATTAAAGTATTTGCCCTAAATATGATTGCTATGTTCTTTCAAGCTGTACCAATATATTTTTGTGAAAAGAAGCCTAGAGTATCGATACAGTTATTTCGACTGATCAATGAGACTCCTCCAAAGCCTCTGGAGGAAACCGAAGTGTGACATAACCACATAAGCACGGGGTGGAGAAAGTGGTGGCTCTGGAATCTGTGTTTTCAATGCCAGTAGGAAAACTTAGGGAGAGAGAAAAGCATGTCCTTTGAAGAAAAGAATCTTTTTTTTAATTGAATTCTTTATTGGTACAATTTATATACATCTCAAAAATCACATATAACATTGGGAAATTTGTACCAGTATATGCCACAAGTTAATTCTCATTTTTACCCATATCCCTACCCACTCACCCCTCCTCCCCCCTTTATATATGCTCTTTTATTTTCTTTCTGTATCATATTTATTCCTTCCCCTCAGAAGAAAAGAATCTTAAAGAGTATTAAAGGTGAGCCCCAGCTTGTCACTTGAAAATCTAAAATTTAAAAGACAGGAATTATGTTTCTGTAATATGAAAAAAATATGATAAGGGAATGCCGTTTTCTATCCAGAACTATTATAGTGAGTTACCTTTACCTTTTGATGGAATTAGTAGGAAATCTTACCTGTTCATCTAAAAATTTCAGCCAAGTTACAGAGGCCCTGTGATGTCATCCTGTCATCAACAGCACAAACAATACCTTCTATGTTCTGTGTAGAAACCCCAGAACCTGGACTGAATGACTGAATCCAAAGCAAAGGTCATGAATCAGCATCGGTTGTAAGGCCATTGAGCAGGAAATCATTAGACATTGATTCACCATTTATTCATTCAACAAACTTATACTAAGCCAGGCATTATGTATGGTATGAAAATGGCTTTGGAGAAAAACAGCCTGCCAATGTACACAGGGATTGCCAGAGAAAAGCATGCTACATACATGCTGTGAAAAGATTCACCTTGCTAATTTTAATCATGGGGACTTGACTCTGTTTTGCTATTCAATATTTTTAATATATTTCACCCACTGAAGGGTTTAATCTTAATAAAAGAGAGAGGAAGACAAATAAAACAGAAAAAACTTACCACCATGAAACATGATGTCTCTCTCCTACCTTTGATTGTTTGACACCAAGAAAATGAAACCTTACTCTTACCATGTGTGTTTTAATAAACTGTACATTAGTTTCATTCAACTGCTCCAGCCCCTGGCTATCCACTTTTCTGTATATTAGTTTTAAATACACATTACTTGCAATAACATTGTAGCTTGAGCTATGCCTCAAGTTAAGAAATAGTTAGGATTGCTTTATATTTGCAGTCCCATTGAAAACATTTATTCAATCAAAGGGAAAAATAAATGTGGTCCCTCCGCTTTGTCAAGTATAAACTGTTATTGATCCCCTAAATGAAATTTGTTCATGCTGATCGATCAAACACATTATCTTTTTTCCAGTCTATTACCAGCAATTGGAAACTCTTAAGCATCAATAGTTGTTTGACCACATACAGTTGTAAATTTAGATGATAGCTTTCAAACCTAAATGGTTTCTCTCCAACCGTCTCTCCCAAAAGTAACGCTGACATTGAGATGATTTCATTCTCAGCTGATAGGTAAAAAATAGCTGAATAAAATGTTAGCAATAATTGGCACCTCTGCCACTGAGATGTGTAGTAGTATGGTACAGTCAGGGTTAGAACACATGGCCTTAGTGACATTAGACCTATAAACCTCCTTTTTCCTGGACTCCTTACACAAGGGCCATCCCAAATTCTCCATGCATTGGTAAAATACAAAATTATTCCCTGTTGAGATTTTCTGTTTACAAGTTCTGTTAGCACTTCATGACACCTGATTTATTATCTCATTGAAGTGACAACTTACATAAACGAATCTACTACAAATGCAGTATCTCTATAAAACACCCGATGTTTATGTCAGGGATGAACTTCAAGGGAGCTTATAGTTGTGCAAGACCTTGAAAAGCAAGTTTAGCCTGACAAAGGTAACAGATTTTCTTTTGTTCACACAGTGAGCTAGCCATTCATTCATCCCAGTCTTATATTTTGTCTCATATCTTTTCCTAATATTATATAGTGGTCTATTATATGATCTATTGGACTGCAAGTCAAAATATACTATTTATACAATAAAGCATAGTACAATAAATACAATAAATTACTGTCCTTGTTCTTAGTAGCCACACTTGTTAGTCTCTATAGGCTTATGAATCTGAAAAATCCTAGAACACATCTAGGTAGTAAGTAAGTCCTATGATCATAATCACACAAATATGACAAATATTCTTATTAAAAATGTAAACCACCACAGAATTCCAAAGAAACATATGAATTTATCTGAAAAAGGACAGTGAATTATTTCACTCCCATTTGAGTTATTATCTCAATAATGAAATATCAACTTTTTATTATTAAAAAACATCATTAGTGAATGTCCCATCAGTAAGTGGAAATATGCATTCAGCTCCTTTAAATGTTGTGACTCCTTTGCTTTATTTAGTTTCTTCTGTTTCATTTTGTGGTTCACAATTTTACTTTTCAATGAAGCACATCTTCTACTCCTGAGTACGAAATTAGCTTCTCACTATTAGTTTCAATTAAGTCAATTCTCTAGAACTCAAATTCAATCTTCCAAAGAAATTTAATTTAGGGTTGACTGTATTTTTTAAAAAGTAACTTTCACCTATTAATCTGCATCATTATGGACTTACCTTCTACTGCTGTCAATAACATGTATATTTGTCTTCTGTCTTGCTGATAGGTAATAATTTTCCAAGCAAGCTTAGGGAGTAGTGACTCTTTATTAAAACTAATAAAAGTTGGAATCACAGGTTTTTAATAATTACTCTGGAAACTACTACTGACAAGTCTGTCTTGAATTTCTAAGCAGAAAAGAAATAGAGAAGTTAACATGTCTTGTCACCTCAGCAGACCAGTGACTTTTCCACTTTGTGCATCCTCGTATATAATGTACTTCTTCTTGTCCAAGGAGGACACCATATAAAATGCATGAACATATTAAACCACCTTTCAATGGTGGTCTAATTGTATATCTTACTAAACCATATATAAGCATGACAAATAGCTCATTATATATAAGAGGGTTAAAGTCAGGAATAGGGACAATGCCTACAATCTTAGAAGTCTGGGAGGCTGAAGTAGGAAGACACAAGTTTGAGCCCACTGGGGCAACTTAGCCACTTAGGGAGAATTTATGTCAAACTAGAAAAGTGTTGAGAGGCTGAGGATATAGGTCAGAGTGAAGCTCCATCAATTACAAGAACTGAAGAAGGAAGAAAGAAGAGTAAGGGGAGCAGGAGGGGAGGATGAAACTAAAGAAAACGGGGTTAAAATAGAAAGATTTCAATCTATAAGAAAGGCATTATTGAGTGGTAAAATCCAAAAGAAGGAGTGCTTTTGCTAGGTTAGAAGTTCAGGGAAAGCCTGTAAATAACAAATATACAAGAAGCACATTTTCCTTTCACTAGCTTAATTTAAACTTTAAACCCTAAATTAAACTTTTTTGCTATATATCACACAGTTGACAACCTCATCTATTATAATATTGCAGAGACATCTACTAGATGAAAAGCAATGTCTTTCTCTGCTTTATTGTCTTTCAAAATCAGTCTTTTATTTTTTTGAGACAAGGTCAGCAATTCTCCTGTCTCTGCCTCCTGAGTGATGGAATTACAGGCATGAGCCACCACACCCAGCACTGTGGTATGTTGTACTGATTGTCATTGCTGGCGGGCTTGAGTTACCAAGTCCGGTAGTGTTGTTTGTGGTTACCAGGATCAAACCAGGGAACTTGCGCTTTCCAGGCAACCACAGGAACCACTGAGCTTAGTCTCCAGCCCAGTCAAAGTCAAAGTCTTTATACCTTCTACTCACCAAGTAATTCAGGGAGAAGAAAGTGTTCACACAAACTCTGTAAGGAACTACCAGGCAAGAGATGTGTGGCAATTAATGTAACCAATGGTAGAAAGTTTGATGTTTCTGGGCAATTAGGTTACTTCTATTTGATATGATGTGTGGTATAATTTTTGGAATGACACTGTACACACTAAGATGGAAATAAGCTACTTTAAAATTAATCTTAAGTAGTACTAAGGCTACTGTAATGTTAAAAAATACACATTTTGGCAAGTTAAACATAATTTCCTTGAGAGAATCAATGCACTCAAGAGAAATTTCAAATCACAATTGATTTTCATCCTGCATTTTTAGCTGTGAACAACAAAAAAGCTCTAATTTTTATTTAATCTTTCTTCCCAGATGCTTAATAGCACTATTTGATTCTAAGATATTTGTATATGGATTAAAAAGCCCTAAGGATGATAAATGACAAATATTCAAATGGTGAGCATTGCTCCAATTCTTATAGCTTACTCCATTGTAAAACGATACTTTGTGTTCGTTATTCCCAAAACTTTAGTTAGGGAATGAACTATTTTAATTTGAATTATAACCATAATTGATTATAATAGTTGATTGATGATAATTTAATACCTAACTATATATAGGAAATTGTTGTTCACACATGATTTGTCATCTCTGAAAGGCTTTGTCAGAGGTGCAAAATCCAATGAATAGATGTCATCTGAATATCTGAGCCAAGATGGTTTGAAGGATAGATCCAAAGGCAAATTAAGTTGTTCTTGATGCTAGAAGTCTTTCATTTTTCTTGAAGGAATATATCATTTCTTTCTAAATTAACAAGAGATTAAATTATTAATATTATATTAATTTGTTATTTTAAAGTAAGTAAGAAAGTCTATAGATAAACATGGAAATAAAATCACTTTTAGTTGGTTTTTCTAAATTACCATTGTATATTCTCCATGGAGTCACTTATTTATTGTTTTTGTCTTCATAACTGAACATTTTTTAATTTAATGGTCATGTATCACTGAGAACTTGTACCTGTTCATGATATAGTTTGACTCTTATTTTTTTCCATTCCTCCCCCTCCCTCCAACCCCTCCCCCATATATATAAGCTTTGTTTCCATTTTGCCTTTTTACCATGTAATTTTTATTTTCCTTATTTGCTTTCCCCTGGCCCCCACTTCCTCTTTCCCTTGAAAGGATTATAGGCCCCGCTTGACCCTGATATTTCTCTGCTGGGTATCTTTCCAAAAGAATTAAAAGCTTCATACCTCAGCAACATATGTCCACCCAGGTTTATAACAGCACAGTTAATAATAACTAAATCTTGGAGATAGCACAAATATCCATTAACTGGTGAGTGAGTAAAGAAGATGTGATTTTTTAAAAATAAAAATAAAAGGGAGACAGATAAACTTAAAACATTTATGACTAAATGGATTCACATTGAGGCCATACTCATAAGTGGAAATAAATAGCACACACATGTGTAAATATCATACTGTTTCTCTAGTGTGAGAAACAAAAGGTATAAATGAGGTCCAAAATATATGATAGGCATCATAAAATTTTTTATCAATAATACTAATTAGTGTCCACTAAGACACTGGTATATGCGTTTTGAAGACATCATCTCTTTCCTTTTTTCTTGAAATACCACAAATATCATGATGTATCTTGACTCTTACATCTTGGTAGTGAGATGTAGTGACATAAAGTCAACAGTAGGACCATCTTTTGGACCAATGGGACAATGCAAGTGTGCTAACTTCTACTTCTTGCTCAGAGATTGCCACACAACCTTTTTGGGGTGGCTAAGCAATGTTTCAAAGGCTGCGAGAATGTGATCATGGTCATTATCTCTAATTTTATGTCTGTAAAAGGACAAACTCACTGGGCTTCACTGTTGTGCAATAGAAAATGGTGATTTGGACATTAAGAAGGTTTTATGTGGCAACAGTATTAACTTAGGGAGTTCAAAATGCCTGAATCGTCTGCTCTTACGCTCTGGACAGTTCTTCAGGAGGAAAAAATAATTGTCAAATCTAAGAGCCAAGTCAAACAAAGTAACACTTTATGTAAGGTATAGAAGGACCTTCATAATTTCTCATTCAAGAGCTACTGATTAGTACTGAATTGTACAGCAGAACTTTGACTTGGGAGTCCTGAGTGAAACCTCCTAGTTCCTTCTTAAATCTAAGAGAATAAAATTATGTCCTAATAAACAGTGGCAGGGGGGCAAAAAAATTTACTCAAGAATATGCATCCATGCAGAAGCTTTTCAGTAGAATGAGATCCCATTTGTTGATTCTTTCTGCTAGTTCTTGTGCTATAGAGGTTTTATTTATAAAGTTTTTGCCTAAGCCAATGTCTCTAAGAGTTTTACCTAACCTGTCTTCCAGCAGGCTTATTATTTCTGTTTTAATGTTTAAGTCTCAAATCCATTGTGAATTTAGTTTTGTACACGGTGAAAGAGATAGGTCTAGCTTTAGTTTTTGACAGGTTAAAGCCCAGTTTTTCCAGCACCATTTGTTAAAGAGGCTGTCTTTCCTCCATTGAGAATGTTTGGCTCCTTTGTCAAAGATAAGGCGGGTTAGGGTATCTGAGGTTGTTTCTGGATCTTTTAATCTATTCCACTGGTCCTCGAGTCTGTTACTTTGCCAGTACCATGCAGTTTTTATCACAGTGGCTTTATAGTAGAGTTTTAATTGGGGATTGTTATACCCCCTGCCATGTCACACTGCTAAAGGACAACCAACAACATGGGGAAAAAAATGTTTACTAGCTGTTATCAGGTAAAGGGCTATTATCTACAATATATAAACAACTTAAACAGATCAGCCTCCCCAAGTTAAAGACCCAGGTCAAAAAATGGCCATCTGAGATGAACAGACACTTCTCAGAGACAGAAGTCAAAGCAGCTAAGAAGCATATGAAGAAATGTTCAACATCACGGGTTCACTGAAAGAGAAATTGGGGAGTCAATCCCTTTCATGGTAGCACCCAGAAAAATGAAATATCTAGGAATCAACCTAACAAAGGAAGTGAAAGACCTCTACTCAATTTGCTAAGATTTTGTTAAGAATATTTGCACCTTGTTCAGAACAAATATTGGCCTATCGTTGTCTTTCCTTGTAATGTTTTCAGTTTTGGCATCAGCCCAAAACTGCTCTCAAAGATTGGGTTGGGAAAATCAGGTCTATCTCCCAACTTCATGAAATCATTTGTTTAGTTGAAAGTTGCTATTTCTTTTGCTTTAAAAGTGTTTCTTAGAACATATTAATGAAACTATCAGGAGAGGTTTTTTTTGAAGGATGGGGATCATAGAACAAATTACATTGTATTTGTCTGATATAGATCTGGTTCAAATATTTTAAGAGTGAAATATGTTCATTGTGTCTTTCAAAGGATTTGGCCAATTTTATTGATCTTCTCATAAACTTTCTTTAATCTTTAATTTTATTTATCTTTTTCTTTCATTTATTTCCACACTAATATGCATTGCTTTTGCTTATGATGGGTGTAGTCTGCCTTTTTTGTTCTAAAAACAAGAGCTTTAGGTTACTGATTTAAGATTTTAGTTTTTTAAAAATATAGGTAATTAATGGTATACATTCCTTCCTAAAGACTGCTTAGCAGAAACCTACACATTTCGATGTCTATGTGTTGTGTTTTTATGTTCTTTCAGTTGAAAAGACTGTAATCTTTTCTTCAACTTAGGGAGTGTTTAGAAGCATAAAATTTAGCTTTAAAATGCTTAGAACTTATATGAATCCTTCTTTTAATGTGATCTGGGAAATTCTTAGGAATAAAATCTTTTAAAGTTATTAATACTTGTGTTATAATCCAGAATGTCATATATTGTAGTGTTCTGTATGCACTTATTCTGTAGGGCCTAAGTTTTCTAAAAAATCAACTATGGTAAGTTGATTAACTTCTTAATCCTGTGATCAACTTACCAGTTTTCTATTTGTCTTATAAATTATTGAAAAAAACGTATTTAAATATTTGGCCATAAATTGTAGATACATTTCTTGTAATTCTATCAGTTTCTGCTTCTAATATTTCAAGGCTCAATATTTTGCATCAAAATCTCATGCTGAACTTGTTCATTTATCATTAAGAAATGACTTTAGCTTTAGCTTTCATAATAATCCATCTTCTATATTCAACTCTGTCACTTTTTTTTTTTTTTTGACAGGGTCTCGCTTTGTAGTTCAGGCTGGCCCTGAGCTCACTATGTAGCCCAGGCAAGCCTGGAACTCAGCAATCCTCCTGTCTCTGCCTCCCGAGTGCTGGGATTACAGGCTTGAGCCACCATGCCTGGCACGGTATGTGGGTACCAGGGATCGAACTCAGGACCTTGCACTTGAGAGGCAGGCACCGGAACCACTGAGCTAACCCTCTGGCCCTGTGTCATATTTTTTTACTGATTTTATTGGTTCATTTTATATATATTACAATCACATTCAACATTGAGAATTTGTACCTATACATGACACATCTTGATTTTCATTTTTTCCCCTTTCCTCCACTTTCCTTTCAACCCCTGCCCCCTCCATACATAAGCTTTGTTTCCTTGGTTTTTACTATTAATTTTTTCTGTCCCCTTTGCTTTCCCCCTACCCTCCTTTTCCCCTTTCCTTTTGCATAATTGCTTCCTATTTCACATTATCTATAATATATTTTGGCATTCATGTACATCTTCAGCTTTTCATAAAAGAGAAAAGATACAACATTTGCACATGTATACACCCTAATTATTTCACCTATATTCTCAAGGTACATCCATTTCAGTATAAATGATTCAAATTTATGATTCCTTAAGAATGAGTAATGCTTCATATTATATTTTAAAACACACCTTCTGTATCCAGTACTCTGTTGATGGAAATTTGGGTGGTTTCCAAGATTTAGCTACCACAAACTGAGCTACTGTAAACCCGGATGGACATATGTCACTGTGGTATGATTCTTTTAATTCTTTCATGTGTATACCAACCAGTGGAATAGGAGTATTAAATGAAACCTTGAGTCCTAGTTTTTTCAGCAATCTCCACCCTGATCTCCATAGTAGTAGTAGTACCCGTCTATGTGCCTACCAATAATGGAGAAGGATTCCTTTCTCCCCACTGCTCTGCCAGCATTTGTTGGTTGATTTTTTGATAGCAGCCATTCTTTGTGGCATGAAATGAAATCTCAGTGTTGTTTTCATCTACATCTCCAGAATGACCAACGATGTTGAAGATTTCTACAAATGCTTCTTAGCTGCCTTTATTTTTGAAAAATGTCTGTTCATCTCAGATGCCCATTTTTAAATTAGGTCTTTAAATTTAAGAGCTGATTTTTTTTCAGTTCTTTGTGTACTCTAGATATTCCTTTTCTCTGAGAAACAGCTGGTAAAATTATTTTCCCATATTGTTGGTTGTCTTTTTGTTCAGCTGGTGGTTTCTCTTGCTGTACAGAAGTTTTTTAGTAAAATGAGATCCCAGTTGTTGATTCTTTCTGCTAGTTCCCATACTGCTGAGGTTTTGTTTTTAAAGTTTTTCTCTATTCCCTATGTTAATGTCTTCAAGAGTCCAACCTAACCTATTTTCCAGCAGGGTTAGTGTTTATGTTTTCATATTTAAGTCTCTAATCCATTTTTATTTTTAGTTTGGTACATGGAGAAAAAGAGATTTCCATCTTCAATCTTTGGCAAGTTGAAACCCAGTTTTTCTAGTACCATTTGTTAAAGAGACTATCTTTCCTTCATTGACGGTGTTTGGCTTCTTTGTCAAAGATGAGGTGGCTTAGCATATCTGTGGTTCTTTCTGGATCTTAGGACATGTTTCATTGATCCTCAGGTCTGTTTTTTGTTAGTACCATGCTGTGTGTGTTTTTTTTTTTTCATACTGACTCTGCAGTATAGTTTTAAATTGGGGATTGTGGTACCCCCTGGCCATGTCCTTGTTGCCTAGGATTGCCTTTGCTCTTCTAGGTCTCTTGTGGTTCTAGATGAACTTTTAGATTATTTTCTCTAGTTCTGTGAAATATATTGTTGGGATTTCAACTGAAATTGCATTGAATCTGTGTAGAAGTCTTAGCAGTATGGCCATTTTAACAATATTGGTACTTTCTGTACAGGAACAAGGGATATCTTTCCATTTTATGACAGCCTCTTCAATTTCCCTTTTCAGAGTGCTGACTTTTCAGAGTAGAGATCTTTCACCTCTTTTGTTAGACTAATTCCTAGATAATTCATTATTTTGGATGTTATTGTGAAAGGAATTGATTCTCTGATTTCTCTTTCAGTGAGTACATTGTTTTTATATACAAAAGGTATTGACATTTGAATGTTGACTTGTATCTAGCTACACTATTAAACCTAAGCCAATGTCTCCAAGAGTTTTACCAAGCCTGTTTACCAGCAGGCTTATTGTTTCTGTTTTAATGTTTAAGTCT
>PVIC010028130.1:0-17564 GCA_004025085.1 Thryonomys swinderianus
TTTTTGCTTTTTGGAGACAGGGTCTCGCTTTGTAGTTCAGGCTGGCCCTGAGCTCACTATGGTGCCCAGGCAAGCTGCCGCAAACTCAGCAATCCTCTTGTCTCTACCTCCTAAGTGCTGGGATTACAGGCGTGAGCCACCACGTCTTGCATTGTGGTATGCAGTGTTGATTGTTGGTGGGCGTGTCTCCACGCCCAGCATTATATGTGGTTACCGGGGATCGAACTCAGGTCCTTGCACTTGCGAGGCAGGCGCCGGAACCACTGAGCTAACCCTCCGGCCCTTTCCCTTTTATTTTTAAAATTTTGAGATAAGGTTACTCAGGCTGGGATCAAACTAATAATTTTCCTACCTCAAGCCTCTCAGAGTGCTGGAGTTTTAGGCCTGTGCCACCACACTTAGCACAAACAATTTGTATTCTCAGAGGATACATACTGGAATATTTAAAGTCATACATTATTATTTGTACAATTTACTTTAGTTGTGGTACTGGAAATCAGATTCAGGCCTTTCAGATATTAGACAGGCACCCTATCACTCAGCAATACCCCAGCCCATATGATTTACTTTTAAATAGTTCATAAATACACATAGTGGAGCACGGTGGCATATACCCATAATCCTAACACTTGGGGGGCTGAGGCAGAAGGATCTCAAATTCACCACACAGCAAGTAGCACCTACACTGCATAGCAAGTAGTGCCCATTTCAAAAAACAAAACCCAAAAAGAACACATACACACACATAGCCAGGCATGGTAGCACACAGCTGTAATACCAGCCACTCAATCTCAAAAAGAGGAGAATGAGCCAAGGGAGTTAGCTTAGCGGTACAGTGCTAACCTCACATGTAAATAGCATAAAAGAAAGAGTTGCCTGCTATTGTGGTGTACTCCCGAGATCCTAGCATTCTGTGAGGCTGAGCAAAAGGATCACAGGTTCAAGCCTACCCTGGGAAGTCTGGGCACTTGGTGAGATTCTTTCTCAGATTACAAAAATCAAAGAAGGGATTAGGAAGGTGCAAAGGCCCTAGGCTCCATCCCTACTATCATGCAATTATTATTCTTGATGAGGTGTATGTAGGTGTCCATTGTGGTCTTTTTTTCATTATTTTTTCTGTAAGTTGAAAATTCTGTTCTCCAGATAAAGAGATGAAGGATGGGAAGAATATGTATTAGCCCACAAGAGAAATGTTATGTCTCTTGTAGCAAACAGAATTATTTACACAATCAGGCATTTCACAAGTTCAGAAGATAACATAAGTACCCAAAGGATGTTTCTTATCAGAAAAGGGATCTTATTTAAATCAAATTTTAGCTGAAAGGAATTTTCAAGGCATTAAGAGCAGTGACAGGGTTGGGAATGTAGCTCAGTAGAACAGCATTTGCCTGGTAAGTGCAAAGTCCTGAGTTCAATCCTCCCCCCCAAAAAAAGCTGTGGCAACCAGATGGCTGTCACATATACATACAGAACTATGGATTGTCACCATAACAGAGGGAAGTGAGTATAATGAAAAGGTTTGAGGTCAGTGTGACCTAGATTTTATTAGGAAGCCTCCTTGGAAAGATTTTATCTTCAAGGGTCTCAATCTTTATATACATAAAATAGTATCTAATGAGGCAGTTATAAGTATTAAATGAGATAAGATGATGAATGTACCTAACATTATTTAATAAATTCTGTCCTTTTATCAATAGTTACATCCCAATACCACAAAAAAGTAAGTTGTGTAAATGACAACAGATTAGCTTAAATCTTTCAATATATGTTTTCTAAAAATAAGAAAGTTCTTTGTGCTGGACATAGTGACAAAGGCCTGACATAGACCTTCATTCTGGGAGACTTGAAGCAGTAAGAAGCAAGTTTAATCCCAGCCCAGACAAGGTGTTACAACTTTATGGACAAGATTTTGACTTTATTTGGAGGGGTGAAGGTCTTTTATATGACCTCAGGACATTTTTGAAAATTATCAAAGCAAGGGAAAATGGAAAAATAATTGTTATTTCTCATTTTTGTTTGGTAACCAAAAAAAAGGGCTCAGTGATATGATGAGTAGCCTTTTCCTATGGATGACCAACAGAAAAGCATCTTACCTCTCTAACTTAATCTTAGTACCCACCATAAAGTACCAAAGATTAGCAAAATGAAGCTATTATAAATGATTATCCATTAAATTTGATGCTAAAAATAAGTTACCTTACACTGTTTGATCTAGAAAAATGGCGAGAAACCATGTTTTCATAGGGGTTTTCTAAGCGTAGTTTTCTGAAAGCATTTAAAGAAGAAATAATCATCCTTTTAGTTTATAAGCACTTATTACACCCACATGTAATAAGACAAACTACAACAGATGATATTATAACCAATTATTCTATGAAATTTAAAGTCATCTCTGGAAAGCTGGCAACTATGGCCAGAGGCTAAGTCCATCTTACTGTTGTTTTCATGAAGACTTTCAATAGAACACAGCCACACTCATTCATTCATGTATGGATATACTGCCTCTGGCTATTATTATAGCACAATTGAGAAAGTTGCAAGAGAGAAAGTACAGCCACAAAGCCTAAAATGTTGACTATCTGGCCTTTATAGAAAAACATTGCTGGCCCTTGCTTGAACCACCAATTCCAGAATGCAATAAAGCCCATTGGACTCACCTGAGGCGTCGTCTTTCTGTACTGGTCACCGCCATCTATCACATCCCTCATGATTTTTTCCTTGAGAAAGTCATATTCTTCAGGACTCAGATGAATAGACTCTAGGGTGTTTCCACAGCCGGAACACTGGCCACTGTAATTTCAACTTTTTAATGTTAAATTATGTCCTGAGAAGTAACTTTTTCTAAAATGAATAATTCTAAGGCACAAGGACACTGAAAGGCATTAAGAAAAAACATTAAAAGCTTTGTGATTGTCACATGCATCTCATTTTTCCTAAAAACATCACATATTTGGTGTGCCAGAGAACCAAAGAGTAGACTGCTGAGCATCAGATGAGCTTTTTAAATACAACTAAGTCCCGAATCTCTAGGAGAAAATATTTCTGTGTCTTCATGTTGAGCACTACAAGTCTTCATATGCAAAACACAATTTTTTCCTTCAGTACTCTAATTACAAACTTTTAGTTATCCTGTCCTTAAAGTAAATATTTTTAAATCAACAACAACAAACTCTACTGAATCTGAATAAAACAAGTTAAAAGTAACTATTTGCTTTTACCTTTTCTGGATTGTAGTAAATTGGCCTTTCCACTGTTTTCCAGGAATACTACAAAAAAAAAAATTGCAAAGCCAGATCATCAATAGGTTACATTCTTATTGGACCAAAAATATTCACTAAATATAACAAATCTTAAACAACTCTCAAAGGTTCAGGATACGTCCCCAGAATGGTTTAATGACAAGAACAGTTGTTGTACAGTGGTGAGGTGAAGAAGCAGATGGGAACCCAGTCTACATGGCCTTCTTCCTTTTGGTTCTCCTGCATCTTTCCTGACTCTAAATATACCTTCTGTGGAGGACCACAGAAAGCAGATGACCTCTAAACCAAATGCATCTCTAACTTTTCCAGAGTTGTCAGATTGTTCCTGTTCAAAGTAATCTCTCTTCTCTTGTAGACCACTGCTATTTAACTGTCAAGAATTTGATAGATAGGTAGATAGATAGATGGATAGATTTTTTTTTCCTAGGACAGGGTCTTGCTATGTAATTCAGGCTGGCCTCGAACTCATAGCAATCTTTCTGCCTCAGACTCCCTTGTGCTGGGATTACAGGTGTGTGACACCATGCTAAGCTAGAAATTATATTATATATTATATTTTTCCTTTATTTTTATGTACCAGGGATCAAACTCTGGACCTTTCACTTGCCAGGCAAGCATGAAACAATTGAGCTACATCTCTCCCCAGGACTTATATTCTTAGTTAGGCTGACAATGCCATCATATCACATTTTATATCACGAAACACTGTGCCTAGCCTATTGAAAACATTCAAAATCTACTTGGTCAATTATTTGCTCAATTTATCTTTTCCTCTCACATATATTGTCACCAGTTTCTATAGATTCTACTGCCTTTTCTCCTTCTCCAGATCTTAATTCAGGATTCCACTACCTCTTGCTCTAACCTAATTGCATCCAAACAGGTGAGCTTTTCCAATCTCCTCCCAGTTTTGGCAATTATCCTTCTAAAATCCACTCCAAAACTAATATTCTTTTTTTTTTTTTTTTTTTTGAGACAGGGTCTCACTTTGTAGTTCAGGCTGGCCTTCAGCTCACTATGTAGCCCAGGCAAGCCTCGAACTCAGCAATCCTCCTGCCTCTGCCTCCCGAGTGCTGGGATTACAGGCGTGAGCCACCACGCCCGGCAAAACTAATATTCTTGATAAAAGAATAAAATCAAAGCTTCTGGCATTTCAAAGATTTTCACACTCTGCTCTTCCCTTATTGATAATGGCTTTCAACTAGTTAACTGTAATTATTACCTCAAAGCTCTGTAAACCTGATGTATTAGCACATTACCTCAGTCACTAGATTTCACAGAAACTTCTGAAAATACTAAGATGGCCCAAAGACAGGTCCAGTCAAGTGCTATACAGTGGTACCTCAGTTATCATTTAATTCTTTCCACAATTCTGACTGCAGAATTCTTTCCACAATTCAGTTGTAACCAGAATCATGGGATGAATTCTGGTACCAGATTTACAGAAAGAATTAGAGGTTGTGAACAGAGGTATCACTGTATTTTTTTTCCCCCAAAAGCTCAGTAGGAAGGCCCAGTTCAATTCTCAGTACTATGAAAAAAAAAAAGTGATCTGTAATTCTTTTTTATGTATAGTGCACAGATTAGCACAAATTGTCTATGCTGCTATGTACTTTGCTACTACTTTATTTTTCCAAGTGTTGGGGGTTAAACTAGGACTTCAAACATACTAGGCAAACCCTGTGGAGCTATAGCCTCAGGCCCTATGCTACTACTTGTTTTAAGCAAAAAAACAAAACAAAACAAAAAAACAAAAAAATATTGTCTTAAAGGGGAAACAAATCTTATTTAGAGAAGGAAAAAGGTTTAATCTGAGCAAAATAATCTGTAGCAATGACAAAAAGAGCTACTTTTAGATATAAAATATAGTTCCCCAAAACATATAAAATATACAAATCAAAATTACCTCTCAAACCACGTTTTTATACTGTGTACAAATGACTCCCCAGGATACAGTTGGTTATTTCTTAAATAAAAAAGAATGTCTAGCAGTTTGTTAGAATAGTGATCACTCTTTATGTCTTTTCCAAAATCAAAGAAAGTTTTTAAAGTTTCCAACATAGGAGTAAGTTTATAACTTAGCAATTCGTGATACAAATTCCAAGCTATGTCCACATCTTGATGAAGGAGGGCTCCCCGAATACAGTCATTATAGTTCCTTGCTGAAGGGGTCATGACTTTTTTTACATCTTCTAATAGCTGGAAGGCCTCTCTCCATCTGTCTGAATGGGCTAATCCCTGCATGAGAAGAGTGTAAGCCCCAGATTCTAAACTCTTGTATCTGGCTTTCATGATTTCATAGACATCAATAACTTCTGAGGTTTGCTTATGGAAGACACAGAGATGCAAATACATAACCAACAAATTATAGCTTACAATACCACTATTTTTTGCTGCTACCCATGCCAAGAGAGATTTAGCCACATCTACAGAGCTTTTGTTCCGAGACAGCTGTATCCTGATCCAATTTTCAAAACTGTTCTTTCCTTTGTATTCTTCCTTAAGTTTCTCCCACTCCTCCGAATTCAGTGGTTTTGTGGGAAGTTGAATGCTGTTCCTCTGAGGTAACAAGGTGTCATCTTTACTGTCACCATTCATTTGTGATCTCTTCTTAGCTGCTCCAGCAGCAAAAAGATAGTGAGGAAGTTGCTTGGTGTGGTTTTCTTCATCTCTTTTCTTGACAAATCTGCCCTTGGCAGCCAGCACTTTCATTGCTTTGGTATTTTGTGGTGACATCATTTTAAGAGAGAACCATCTCTGGTGGTTCCTGATGCCACAGTCTGTGATAAAGAGAGAGAAGTAAGAGTGCCCTGGGCTTGGCCCAAGGTATGGCTTGCTCTTCCAAAGCTTAGGAAAGCTTCGAATACTAGACAAACAGCAAGTCATTATGCAGCGAGATCAGCACTAGACAGAGATGTTCAAAAACCCTACTGCTACAGCAATATTCAGAGTGGAGGTTGGCAGCAAAGTGTGTTTTTAAAAAGAAGACGCATTCTTCTTTAAAACAGAACAAGGTTCTGCATGGGGGTGCACAATAGCAACGAGGGCAGGTGAGTTCTCTTCATTAAACAACGACGGGTGGAGAGGGTGTTTAACACAGGTCCATAGCCCTAAACCTGGAAACAGCGGGAATCCTCAGAGCCTGTTACATTCCAGCCCGAAGACCTGACGAAAAAACACAAAGAGCGCTCAGTTTGATTCAGGCCGATCACAAATATTCTGAAAATGGGCGGATCCCATGGGAGGTAATACATGAATAAAACCGTTCGGAGGAGGTTCTGATTCAAGCCTCATCAGCGAGAACGCTAGCAAAAAAAGCCAAAATTTACAGGCCTCTTCCAGAATTACAGTTCTACCCAGGCCTCAAAACTCCTTCTTTGCTGGGGGGAGGAAGAGGCAGGGGAGGTGAGGAGTCACCTGAGCCAAACAGTCAGGTAAAGAGGCGAAGTCCAGGAGGGACACCGACTTGACTGCTTACAGACCATGTCCAGTTCATTTGAAACTCACCATGTCTCTCGCGCTCCCGGAACCCAGAAATGCGGAGGAAACTACAATACCCACAATGCACCGTACAGGCCCCGGCGCGCGGGGTGGGCTGCGCTGAACGCCGGTGATCTGGTTCCAGACGGCGGGGAAAAAAGCTGTTGCCAAGTTTTTACAGGCAGGGGCACTGGGTGTCACCATCGCACCTGCTACACTCAGGGGACTGTTAAGTCCGCCAGATCAATGAAACAAGAATCGTAAAGAAGGGCCGTCTCTCAAACCGGAAACGCTAATGAAGTTTTGTCACGTGGTGCACAAGCGCCAAAGCCCCACGGTGAAGAAACTAAAAAGCGGGCTTATTTTGATTTTTTATTTTTAATATAGGCCTTGGTGAAGTTGTGTCGCCTGTCTAAGAAAGCTCATTTTTCATCTCTTCCACATCTGCTTCCCCATACAGCGATCGCCGAATCTTCAGGAACAGCTTACAGAAACCGGGTTTTTTGTTTTTGTTTTTTTCTTTAGCCACGACTTCCGCCCGTGTCCAAGATGGCGGCGGAGCGGCCTTCATAACCCCGACGGAGTCTGGCGGCGTCTGACGTCGGGCCTGGAAGAGGGTGGAGTGGCTAAGAGCAGCAAATGCAGGCGCTGGCGCTGAGGAATCAGCTATGGACTGGAAAGAAGTCCTTCGCCGGCGGTTAGCGACGCCCAACACAGAAACAAACAGTGAGTTTGGGAGGAGCCACCCGCTGGGAGAACCCGGCCCTAAATTAGAGGTAGGGGAGGGCGGGGAGGAGCAAGTGGGAGCCCTACTTTCCGCTTGGTAGAACCTCTCTAGACAAAGGCGGAGAATGTGCTTTAGGGAATCTGGAGGTTTTACCCAAACTTCCCTAGGAAATGTTTTGCAAGAGGGGAAAACTGACTTCCACGGTTTTTAGACTTGTGAGGAATAACAGAACTCTGGCTGTAACAACTCTTCCACCCCACCAGTACCTGTGACTCGTTGACCTTATGCCTTTGTACTGACACGATTTTTCACTTCCCTCCTTATCCACTGTAGATTTTATTATGTTTTTCTTCTTTACACTTAGCATATTAGTTTGCTTAAATCTTTCCATTCCACACTCTATTTAGGGCAACTGAAATTGTCTGGAGTAAGACAGGACTACGGTAAATTACCTCTCTCTAATCCACGTCCACATCTACTAACCTAACGTAGATGTTCTCCCATCCACAGTTTTTCCTTGTCCTTCCATCTTCTACATTCACCCCCTCTCATCTCCCAAACCTCGCGCCTGACCTACTCCATACCTTCAGATGAAGAACTCTTGCTTTTCATTTTTATATATTTTTCTTTTTTTTCTCTCTGTACGGGGCATCTAACTCAGGACCTCGTGCTTGTGAGGCAGGCATGGTGCCATTGAGCTAAATTCTCAGTTTAGGAATTCTTGTTTAATATTATCTCACTGAGAAAGTAGAAGCAAAGAGGACCTTCACCTATTTTCATTTACCATTTCTATTATTTCCCTGCTGTAAGTGCCATACATTCTGTTTACTGTTAACGAACCATCCGTCAGATATAGGAGGAATAAACATAACTCCCAAACTGCTAGATGTCAGATATGCCGAGTTCTTGTTCCCCAAAATCAAAGAATGAGTTCTAAGGAACAACAAAGGTTAAGAGTAGGAAATATGTATTGAGACACAGGAGGGTACCTGCAAGTCCTGTGGACTTCACAGAAGTTTTATAGAGCAAAAATCATGAGGTGCATACAGAATCACGTGGTGGGTACAACCTGGGTTATCCAGCAAGATTGAAAGTATAGCCACTTAGGCTATACTGATCAAATGGGGAAGCAGACACAGCAGGTGGACATGGAAAGAACAAGGAAAGGATGAATCGGGAGGGTCTGGTCACTCATGAAGGTGACTGATGTTTCTAGACTACTGGACATGCTGATACCAATTATATTATATTGCTTATCCCTCAGGGAGTTATGTAGGCTTGGTCATTTTCTTTGTTTTGAGACCTGGCTTTCAACAGATGCGCCTCCAGCACAGCTGTAATGTGTTCTCAATCCTGTATACTGACTTCCTCAAGGCCCTAGCCCTGTCTGACTGCCTAGAATCTTTCTACCTAATTCATCTGTGTAAAACACATGTACTAATGTGAAAGTTCTTCCACTCCTTAGGATGGCGCGGGGGTACAGCCTAGGTTCTTGCAGATCAGGGCCTATGCATGCACTCCACAACTAAGCTAACCCCCGAGCTCCACACTTTATACAGGCAGCAATTTTTCTCCACTTTATACATCATTAACCTTTTCTGTTGGACATTTCCATCAGCACTAATGAACATGGTGACATTCTGTCTTTTAAGAAAACAATCACTTGGTCCTACCTATATCCACCTCTACCCTCTGATACATTTTCTTTCTTTTTTTTTTTTTTTTTGAGACAGGGTCTCACTTTGTAGTTCATGCTGGCCCTGAGCTCACTATGGTGCCCAGGCAAGCCACCGCGAACTCAGCAATCCTCCTGTCTCTGCCTCCCGAGTGCTGGGATGACAGGCGTGAGCCACCACGCCCGGCATTGTGGTATGCGGTGTTGATTGTTGGTGGGCGTGTCTCCATGCCCAGCATTATATGTGGTTACCGGGGATCGAACTCAGGACCTTGTGCTTGCAAGGCAGGCACCAGAACTACTGAGCTAACCCTCCGGCCCTGATACATTTTTCTGTACCCTTTATATAAATACTTCTGGGACTGGAGGTATGGTTAGTGGTAGAGTAGTATCCTCAGCACAAACGAGAGGGGGGGGGGGAAAGAGAAATACTTGCTGGGCATGGTGACATACATACATCTGTAATCCTAGCACATAGTTCAAGGCCAGCCTGAACTACACAGTGAGATGCTGTCTCAGAAAACAAACAAAAAAGGAAAACTTGTAAAAAAGTTCCCTGT
Source organism: Thryonomys swinderianus (assembly GCA_004025085.1). NCBI lineage: Eukaryota > Metazoa > Chordata > Mammalia > Rodentia > Thryonomyidae > Thryonomys > Thryonomys swinderianus. The sequence goes on from PVIC010028130.1 coordinate 9,703, forward strand.
ACTTGTGCATTCTCTTCTCCATAGGTCTTAAAAGGGATCTAGCACAAAGGGCGGAATCTAGAACACTGATGAAGAAAACAGCCCTAGCCAGATGGTGGTGTATGCCTGTGAGATCAGCTGTTTGTGAGGCAGAGGTAGGAGGATGTAAGTGTTCTAGATCCTATCCTTTGTGCTAGATCCCTTTTTGCCTACTCAACGATGTAACCTCACGTCTTCTCTCCTGCATCATTACCATTTTTCTTAATCATTATCATTCTCATATAAACGTGCTGCTATTCTCTCCACATTATTAAATTCAGTGTCAAGTTGTTGATCTTCATTTCACTTGCAGAAGTTTGCAGTTTGACAGAGTGGAATAGAGGGAAAGCCTCAGTCACAATTATCCACAGAAAGAAAGAGCAGTGCCTGAATGAGGGTATATGCCAACAGCAGGGAGGCTGGAAGGTAATAGATCCTTGAATTTTGAGCTTCAGATGGACAGGGTTTTTATTTTAGGTAGAGGATCAGTGATTAGAAGGCCAAAACTCCATAAGGTCAAGGGTTGGGCTGTTTTTCTTAGGCCTTTTGGCCCAGAAGAAGTAAGGGAGGCTGTTTCAGTGGTGTGCTTTAGGGAATCTGGAGGTTTGACCCAAACTTCCTAGGGGAAAACTGATTTCCATGGTTTTTAGAGTTGTTAGGAATAATAGAACTAGAGAACTCTGGCTATTTTGTTTTTTTGTTTTTGAGACAGGGTCTCACTCTGTAGTTCAGGCTGGCCCTGAGCTCACTATGTAGCCCAGGCAAGCCTCGAACTCAGCAATCTTCCTGTCTCTGCCTCCCGAGTGCTGGGATTACAGGCATGAGCCACCACGCCTGGCACTATGGTATGTGGTATTGATTGCTGGTGGGCATGAGTCACCACGCCCAGTATTGTATGTGGCTACCGGGGATTGAACTCAGGACCTTGCAATTGCAAGGCAGGTGCTGGAACCAGTGAGCTAAATCTCTGGCCCTCTGGCTGTTTTGGGGACTTGGCACATACATGTAACATGTCTTGAGTATTTTCATTCTCAGTACCTGACTTACCACTTCCTCCCACCTCTACTAACCTCCTTCCCTGTATTCAAGAAGGTACCTTCTAGTTTTCTGTCATTTTTCCTTTACTTTTTTCATTTGTTGGTCTGTATTCTGTTTCTTACATAAAAGGAGTGATATTTAACTTTCTGAGACTACCTTATTCAACATAATAGGATGGTCTCAAGTTCTGTGCTTTTTGCTGCAAATGACAGGATTTCATCCTTTCTAATGGCTGAGTAATATGCCATATATATGCCTCATATTTTGCCCATCTGTTGAGAGGCATCTAGACTGTTTTTCTTCTGATAGAAGAGTAATATCTCTCTATATTTTTAATATGTACAAAGAACTCAAAAAATTAAGAAACAACTCCGGTTTTAAATGAACAAACTGAATGGATACTTCTCAAAAGAAGTGGTACAGACAACAAATACATGAAAAAATGTTCAACGTCTTTAACCATTAGACAATCAAAATTACATTGAATCTAGGTGTGGTTAACATCTCTTAATTCCAGCATTCTGACAGGTTGAGGCAGGAGGATCACAAGTTCAAGCCCTGTCTGAGCTGCTTAGCAACTTAGTGAGACCCTGTCTCAAAATTTAAAAATAGGAAAAGGGTTGGGGATAAAGTCCAGTGAAAGTACCTGAGTTCAATTCCTACTACTGCAAAAACAACACTGAGATTCCATCTGACCCCAGTCATAATGGCTATGAAAAGCAGTGCTGGTGAGTATTTGGGAGAAAGGAACCCTCCTATATAGTTAGTAAGAATATAAACTTTTACAACCACTATGAGAGTCAATGTGGAGAGTCCTCAAAAAACTAAAAACACACTATCTGGCCCAGTTAATATCTGGGTATATTTCCAAAAGAATTGTGTACAATTTTGATGGCTTTTTTTGGTACCTCAACTATTTTACTTGGACTTTAGTATATGAGATGAGTTGCAGCAAAGCACTATTTGATTTTTCATGATTTGCTTTAATTTGTTTTGCTACCAGAAAAGAAAAGTGAACAAGAATTAAAAGATGAAGAAATGGATTTATTTACCAAATACTATTCAGAATGGAAAGGAGGTAGAAAAAACACAAATGAATTCTATAAGGCAATCCCTCGGTTTTATTATAGGGTAAGTACTGTCTAAGCAGATGTCTCTCAGAGTTTGTAAGTAAAATGTAATTTTAAAACTGCATTCAGAATTTTTAAAATTAGAAGATTATTTTAAATTTTGTATATTTCATTTTAGTTTATCTTATCATAAAATATTTGAATCTATTAGATTTTAAGTTTTGGTATAAATTGGTATATAAAACTTAAGTTGTGGGCTGGGGATTTAGCTCAGTGGTTATGGCATGTACCTGGCAAGCTCAAGGTCCTGAGTTCAGCCCTTGGTACCACATATCACAATGCCAGGCATAGTGGCTCACACCAGTAATCTTAGTACTTGGGAGGCAGAGGCACGAGGATTGCTGAGTTTGAGGCTTACCTAGGCTACATAGTGAGCTCCATGCCAGCCTGAACTATAAAGTGAGAACCTATCTCAAAAAAACTAAAAGAAAACAAAGTTGTTACTTGCCCCTTTGAACTATGATAAAAACTATATTTTTTATTATAAATATTAGTAGTGAATATTCTGTTTAGTTATGTTATATATAGTACTTTGTTATGAGGTATAATTTTGCTCAAGACTGAACTGAAAAATAGATTGAAAATAGAAAATGTGAAAAAGTTTCAGTTATACATTTCCTTGTGACAAAACTGCAAGAAGCCTTTGAAGGGCGATATAGAAAGTAAGACCTTAAGAATGCTTTTTACAGTGGAAGGTAGTTTACTATAAAAATGAAACCTATTTAATGTCATATAATGTCATTTAATGTATAATGTAGCCCCTGGAAATAAGTTAACTTTGGAATCTTAGCTGAATGTCTCCTGAACGTGTTATTTTTAAAACTCAATTAATTACAATATTAAAAATAGTAAACATTGTGTGTAACAGCATTCTTAGGTGTTGAACCCAGAGTCTTCACACTGAGCTGCATCCCAGCCTTGGTTGAGACAGGATCTCACTAAGTTGCCCAAGCTGGGCTTGAACTTACCATCTTCTAGTCTCAGGCACCCATGGTGCCAGGATTACAGGTGTGCACCACCATGCCTGGCTGACTGTCACACTGCTCCTGATGTAATTTGGTAGGATCTAAAATCACAAGGGAAATGAAGTGGATTAAACTATTAGGTTTTCCCAGAAGAGAGATCTAGAATTGCTGTTCACTGACTTCTTTATGGCCATTTTGTTGAGTGAGAAACAAAATTATGATGAGAAATGAAATAAATTGAGGACGTACCATTGTTATTTCATGAAGTCACATAATATTTTACATGTTTATGCAATCTAAAATGTACATGTAGAAATTTACAATGTGTTTTTAGTTGCCAGCTGAAGATGAAGTCTTATTACAGAAATTAAGAGAGGAATCCAGAGCTGTCTTTCTACAAAGGAAAAGCAGAGAGCTCTTAGATAATGAGGAGTTACAGGTAAGAGCAGGTTAGGTGTTCACTATTTCTTATTTTATCACTTCATCAGTCAGGTTTTCATGGTGCTTGGTAGGTACACTGGTACCGCAGAGGCTCTGCGCATCGGCGCTCTGTGGCAGGCTGCTGAGCTCACCTGGGCCAGCACCTGTGGTGGTTTTAAGTCTCTTTGTTTAAGTTCCTAGGAGCTTCCTGTGTGCTCTACTCCTCCTCTTAAAGTGGGGATAACTTCCTGCATTATGTAGGTGTGGGACTCAAGAGGTGATGTTTGAAAGGTCCATTGTAGTAGGCACACAGTAACTGTTAGCTATTCTCCTTAATAGTAATCAAAAAGATAGAGAGCGTAAGTTTCACCTTAACATCTGTCTTAATGGAAATGATGTATTTAGCTATGTTTTTAAATATTTAAATTTATAATATCTTCACTTCTATAATTTTTATAAGAACTTATGGTTTTTGCTGGACAAACACCAGACACCACCTATGATTGGAGAGGAAGCAATGATCAATTATGAAAATTTTCTGAAGGTTGGTGAAAAGGCTGGACCAAAGTGCAAGTAAGAATAGTATACTTAACAAAGTAGTGTTTGTTTCATTACGCGATTTAAATGCCTCAAATGTTAATGAAAATTAAAGACATTGGTGTGATATTTAAAGTCAATTTTTTAATGAAATCTGATAAAATAAATAATTTGTGTGAAGTTATTAAATAATGACACTTCAGGCCTTAAATTGGGAATTTAACAAAAAGATCACAAAGAGCTGGGTGTCATGTTTGTAATACCAGCACTCAGGAGGCAGAGGCAAAAGGATTGCTGAGTTCGAGACTTGACTGGGCTACACAGTGAGCTCAGAGTCAGCCTGAGATACAAAGCGAGACCCTGTGTCAAAAAAAAAAAAAAAAAAAAAAAGATTGCAAAGATGTTTTGACAATATTTTAAATTTTTAAACTATTAGTGTTCAGTTCTCTTAATTTTTTCACTTTGATTTTCAATTGTATGAATTTATGCTGTTTGCTAATTCATTTTTATATTATGTTGGCAGATGATTTTCTTCATTTCCTTTTCTAGGCAATTTTTCACTGCAAAAGTCTTTGCTAAACTCGTTCACACAGACTCATATGGAAGAATTTCCATCATGCAGTTCTTTAACTATGTCATGCGAAAAGGTGATTTATTTTTATTATGCTTGAACTCCTGGCTAGGAATCCAGTAGATTTTTGGTCTATGACTTTAATAATATTTCTTCCATGTGAAAACACTGTCATCTTTAAGTTTAAATAAATTTCTTATGTTTTGACCTAGATATATGTTATGTTGATATTAAGATTCTTGAAAGGAGCTGATCAAAGCAGTGATTTTCTGCCTTATATTTGGCTTCATTATCATAAACCAAAACAATAGTCTCATGTATTCTAAAGATATTAGCAGATCTGAAATAGTGAAACCTGGTAGATTATTTGTTTTGAAATACAGATGATTGAACCTGGGGCCTTAGCACTTTTTCTTTCTTTGGAAAGGGGGGTTTGGGGGTTTTTCTAATTTTTCCAGGCTGGCTTTGAATTGACAATCCTCCATTCTCAGCCCCCTGAAGAGTTGAAATGGCTTGTGCCATTGTGCCCAGCTGAACTGAGAGTTTTAATATATAGTGAACTGAAGTAATTTTAATTTAGTAGTAATTTTATTTCACTAATATAGTTTGAGTTGCTTAAAAGGACAGTTTTATACTCAAAACTATATCATCAGGTTTAAGGATCCTGTATGTAAACTTGTTATGGTTTTTTAAAGTACCATAATGATCAGATGTATAAGAGATGTATAACTATCTTTAACTGAAGTAGTTGGCTGCAGTAATTAACCTCAGTAGAATAAAACCAGCTCCATTGAAGACCTAATGTTATGATAGCTGTACCTTACCAAATATAATGAGTAAAGAACAATGTCCTCAAAAGCATTAATGTTACTGCAACTTTCATCATGGTAGAGTTGTTGAAATACACCACTTTATGGTGCTGTTTTATTTGAGACAATTTGGGGGTTAATGATTATTTAATGTGTGTGACAAAAAATTTAATGTGTGACTGACTGCATTGGTTTGCACCTCTAGCTTTTTACCTCTATTTTTCATAAACATGTACTAAAGGATAAATCTTAAGAATTACATTTCATTTTATTTTTCATTATCAGTTTGGCTTCATCAAACAAGAATAGGACTCAGTCTATATGATGTTGCTGGACAAGGATACCTTCGGGAATCTGTAAGTATTAATCTGTTTTTAACAGTGATTATATATACCAAAATGTTAACAGTAGTTACTGTAGGTGTTGTAATTACAGGTGGTTCTGTTTTATGGGTGCAATACATAATGGTTACATTCATCATGGGGAGTTGATACAAAGTTCTTTTTACTTCCCTTTCCTGCAAACAGAAGAAAAGCATGATGCTAGTGCACACAATTAAGGATTAAAGTGACAGGAGATATAGTCAGAAAAATAAGCCATGGGTAGGGCCCTTTAGGTGTGATAAGAAGTTTTCTTTGGAGGCTATTATTGGGAATGTCTAAGCCAAGTCTGTCAGGATATAATTTACTTTTTTTGTTTTTTTTTAGTTTTTTGAGACAGGGTCTCATTTTGTAGTTCAGGATGGCCCTGAAGCTCACTGTGTAGCCCAGGATAGCCTCAAACTCAACAGTAATCCTCCTGCCTCTGCTTCCTGAGTGCTAGGATTACAGCTGTGAGCTACCATGCCTGGCACAATTTACATTTTTATTTTTTAATTTTAATATTTCTTTTTGAGACAGGGTCTCACTTTGTAGTTCAGGCTGACCCTGAGCTCACTGTGTGGTCCAGGCAAGACTCAAACTCAGCAGTCCTCTTTGCCTCTGCCTCCTGAGTGCTGGGATTACAGGCATAGCCACCACACCCGGCACTGTGGTGTGTGCTACCAGGGATTGAATTTGGGACCTTGCACTTGTGCAAGGCAGATGGTGGAACTATTGAGCTAAATCCCCAGCCCACAATTTACATTTTTAAAGATCACCCTGGATGCTGTGTGGAGGAGTTGAGAAGGGTAGATTGGGGGCAACCCATTTTTTGGTTCCCTTCTGTCTCTTAGAAACTATCTTTCTCTAAATTTTTCCTTAAAAAAAAGAAAGAAAAGGGGGCCAGGGATTTAGCTCAAGTGGTACTGCTCTTACCTTGGAAGCACAAGGTTCCTGAGTTTGATCCGTGGTACCACAAAAAAGAAAATGAGGGGTAGATTGGATGCAGGGGAATGGAATATTAGACATGCTAAATGAGATTGTTGAGGTTCTGACCAGGGTGACCAGTGTCTATAGAGAAAGCTAGAAATAAACTTATTTCATATTTTGGACACCTTCCCCCAGATTAGAAGTTGGAGGTAAGAATTGGTGAAAAAATGGTAGAAACCAGATTTGAGTCTTAAGTAACTGCCGAAATAAAGGAAAACTAGGCGAGAACCAGGATTGAGGCTGAAAAGAGAGAATTCCTTTTTTTTTTTTTTTTTTTTGCTTTTTGAGACAGTGTCTCACTTTGTAGTTCAGGCTGGCCCTCAGCTCACTATGGTGCCCAGGCAAGCCGCCACGAACTCAGCAATCCTCCTGTCTCTGCCTCCTGAGTGCTGGGATGACAGGCATGAGCCACCACATCCTGCATTGTGGTATGTGGTGTTGATTGTTGGTGGGCGTGAGTCTCCACGCCCAGCATTGTATGTGGTTACCGGGGATCGAACTCAGGACCTTGCACTTGTGAGGCAGGCGCTGGAACCACGTAGCTAACCCTCCAGCCCTTTTTTTTTTTTTTGAGACAAAGTCTAACTGTAGTCTGGGCTCACCTTGAATTTGCTATCTTCCTGTCTTACCCTCCTGAATGCTGGGAGTGTATGTGTGTGCCACCATGCATATCTGAGAGTCAACCCTATTTGGTTGAATTTGAGATGACTTTATTATAAAGTGTCTCAGATCTACCAAAATATTTAAAGTAATTAAGAATAAAGCTGTTAAATATTTAAAAAACTGTGTAACACTTTTAAGTATATAAACTTGTGACAAGGAAAGCCTAAGTATGACAAAACTCGGAAGTCTAAAATCCAATTAATAAATTCAGCTATATTTTGATTTTTTAAGATAGGGTCTTGTTATGTTGGCCAGGCTGATGAACTTGAGACGATTCTCCTGCCTCAGCCTCCTAAGTACTAGGATTATAAGCATGTACCATCGTGGCTAGACAAATTCAGCTAAACTTTAAAAAAATAGAT
>PVIC010028131.1:0-16801 GCA_004025085.1 Thryonomys swinderianus
CGCTTGCGAGGCAGGCGCCGGAACCACTGAGCTAACCCTCCGGCCCTCTTTATGGTGTTTTAAAAGATGTCCTCTCTACCTCTCTGGCCTCTTCAATCAGCATTAAGCTTCTCGGAATTGGCCTGCAGTTAATTAAACCTAGTCAGAGGTTTATTTTATTTTTCACCCCATTCAAAGTGTATGTGTGTGTGTGTGCATACACCTTCCCCAAAATACACCTTGGCTGACAGGACTGAAAAATAGCCCTAAAGCAAGAGAAAAGCTGCCAGTGAAACATGGGAATTCTTTATTCTCTAATTTCCTCATCTGTAAGATGGGAATAATAAAATCTTCCTTATGATTCAATAAACAACTGTTATTTTATCTAGATCCCAGAGTCACGTCCATGGATGAAACTGCCCACCAGGTGGCAGTATGATGCAGGGCTGGTCCTGTTCTTCCACTGCAGAGCAAGACTTGCAAGTCTGGGGAAGCAAAAGCTACAACCAAGGCTGCTTCCCCTGAGCTTTGGGTGAAAGGGTGCCCGGATGGGGACCAAGTCAGAGCTCTGGATGTGTGTCAGGAAGGCCTCATGCTTCTTAGCCCCATCTTCCTTTTCTCATCTCAGGCTCCTCTGAGGCACTGTGTAAGCTTAGGAATAAGCATTTTCTGGCTTAGTGGGGAGTCTCCCTCCTTCTAAAGAACTTCTTTTATCCCATTCAGAGACTGTGTTGAGAACTGAGGCAAATCTGCTTTCTCAGACTGCAAAGGGCATCTTATTATTTTAAGAAGCCCTATGGCCGCCTATTTCTGGGGCACAGAATTGGCAGAAGCCAGTTATTCTTGGTGATAGCCTTCACTCATCCTTTTCCACCTTGATTTCAATGAATGAGTTCAAGTCGGGACAGCAGGTTTTGTGGGACTGGTCAAAAGATGGGGAGACAGGTCCATTCTCATTGCCACCTTCTTCCTCTTCTTGGAAATTAGGGTTGTAAAGTTCTGGCGGAAGGAGCTGGACTTCAGCAGATGGCAGTCTGTCTGAGGGAGGCCCATACACACGGTTGGCTTTGGTGCCATGTTTGGAGTTGGCATCCAGGTGGTAGCAGAGCTCTGTGAGGCGCTGGGCCCGGAAACGAGGAGGCCGGGCCACCCAGACTCCCGGCTCATTCAGACTGTCCTCCTCATCTGACATCAGCTCTTCGGTCACATCTTTCCACAGGTGTTGGTCCTCGGGTCCAAAATGCCTCATGATACTGGATCGGTTGGCAAAAAGCTAAGAAGGAGCCCAGGACAAGGAGTAGGAAGAAAAACAGACTGGATTACAACTGGGGGAAAGATTCTGGTGGCGAAGACAGCAGAGTAAAATCGGAACTCACAGAATCCAGTCCCCAGGTCGTATCTTAGAACTGGCTCTCCCTCTCCCCTCTGCCCGCAGTGCTGGTGGTCAGCACTGCTCAGACACCATGTTCTCTGGCCCTTCCCTCCACGCTTGTGGAGATTTAGAGTTTAAAGGCTGGGATGTTGCTCAGTGACACAGCACTTGCCCAGCCTGCATGAGGCCGAGGTTCAACAGCCAACAGCACAAAAATATAAATAAAATAGAACTTTAGGGGTTAGCATCTTCAGAGAAATGACTAGAGACATACCCGGTACCGGCGACTTCGAAGTTTCTTTTCTTCTTTTTCTTTCAGACCTTTAAAGGGGTTCAGAGAGTTGCGGTATTCCCGCCTCTTGGTGAGGAAGTAAGCCACACAGGCTCCTGAGGGAGGGGAGAGGAGAAAGCAAGAAGTAGGGTCCTCTAGAGCTGCCCTTTTGTCTGTCTTTGCACTGATGGGTGGGAGATGGGAGTCATGAGGCAGTGGGCTTCTTTGGCACAGCCACCAGCTTCTCACTAGTCCTCTTCTGGTCAGCACCCTGTACACTAATTCCCCTGACTATCTCCAAGCACAAAAAGACAATTCTCACCCAGCAGACACAGCGGTGCAGGTCTGTAATCTCATGCTACGTGGGAGGCTGAGGTAGCAGGATTGCAAGTTTGAAGCCAGGCTGGGCAATTTAAATTTTTTTCAGGCTGGCCTTGAACGTACTCTGTAACCCAGGCTGGCAATCCTCCTGCCTCAGGCTCCAGCATGCTGGGATTACAGATGTGAAACTCCACACACTGGGGATGTAGCTCAGTGGCACTGTACCTACTTTCCAACCACAAGAGCCTGAGTTCGAACCCCAGTACCGCAAAAAAAAAAAAAAAAAAACAAAACAAAAAAAAACTGAGCATGTAGCCAAGTGGTACAGTGCCCCTGAGTTCAATCCTTAGTACTACAAAAAAAAAAAAAAAAGGACAACTTTATTGGTGCATTTTCCTCTCCTATATTAAATCTAACCCACTGCCACTCGGCCAACAGCTATTTCCAGTACTTTTCAGCAGAATTTTCGTAATACCTCAGGATTAGGGACAAAACCAGAAGTGGACAAAGAAAGACAACACAGGACCTAATATTTAGGGACAAAGGGCAGGGTTGGCTTCTGACCTCAGATTCAGGCCCTACATAAACACAATATATAGCGCGTTCACCCTTTTCTTCTCTCATTTTTATTTCAGACTGAGTAGAGGAATAAATAGGCAATTTGAGGTAATCCTGTGACTATACAGTAGCAGAGAAGAATAGCCAAAAAAACCCACGGAGTTTTTAAGTGCAGTTTTCCACAGCACCACCATCATCCACCCGCACTATGCCTCTTCCCGGTGAACCAGGGAGCGGGAGCAGGGGGAGCGGAGGCAGACGGGAGGGCACACCGGCCGCTGAGTCACCTTTCAGCTCTTTGTCCGTGTAGTTGTGGGGACTGGTCACCAGTTCCTGCTTGAGCTTTTCCAGAAGGAACTTTACAACTGAAATATTCCAAGAGGATTTGATGCTACACAGAGGGCAGAAGGGAGAAGGCCGTTAGCTCTTAGGAACAGGATGAGAACACCCAGCACCCAGTAGCTTTTTGGCAAAACCTCCCCCCACCTAAGAGCAGATCCCAGGGCCGGAGGGTTAGCTCAGTGGTTCCGGCGCCTGCCTTGCAAGCGCAAGGACCTGAGTTCGATCCCCGGTCACCACATATAATGCTGGGCGCGGTGGCTCACGCCTGTAATCCCAGCACTCGGGAGGCAGAGACGGGAGGATTACTGAGTTCGTGGCGGCTTGCCTGGGCACCATAGTGAGCTCAGGGCCAGCCTGAACTACAAAGCGAGACCCTGTCTCCAAAAAAAAAAAAAAAAAAAGAGCAGATCCCAGGGCCGGGAGAGCCAGGCTTCAGCTTGGTTGTATGGGGCTTCTTCTCCGCTTCCTTTCCTTGGCCAAATACCCTGGGGAGCTTTCCACAAGGAACCATACCTTTCAGACCCATTGAATCTCTTCTCATTGGTGATGTGGTTATGCACATTGTGGACCAATTTCTAGAGAGGGGAAAAATCAGAATCAAGCCAGGAGTGAACATACTGAAATCCCTCCTCTGATCCCAAGCAGGAGTGGATGTACATACTTCTAATCCCAGCACCCTAGAAGGCTGAGGTAGAATGGTCATAGATTGCAGCACAGCCTGGACAATTTGGATTATTCTGGACAATTTGTATTATTTTAGACAGAGTCTCAAAATAAAAAATAAAATAAAAATAAACACGACTGTAAAAAGCTCAGTGTGAAGCTCCTGGGTTCAACTCCCAGCCACTCCCCAAAAAAATTCTTGTCGGGCCAGGCATGGTGGCTCATGCCTGTAATCCCAGCATTCGGGAGGCAGAGGCAGGAGGATTGCTGAGTTCGAGACTTGCCTGGGCTACATAGTGAGCTCAGAGCCAGCATGAACTACAAAGTGAGACCCTGTCTCAAAAAAAAAAAAAAAAATTCTTGTCGGGTTCTTTGCATGAATCTTTCCCACAACCTAGATCCTATCTTTGCATGTGCCTTTCTTAGAGTGCTTACCCAATGGGATAGTAGTTTCTTCTTTTCATTTAATTTGGGTTAAGACTCCAGAATCATCCCTGGTCTTACTTCTGCTTCTGAGAAATGTGATTACTAAAATACTGGGTTTCAAATATTTCCAAAAAAATAGCCTACAAGCAGGGACCAAACAAATATAACAGAGCCACTGGAAGTCAGCTTTAAAAAAAAAATTGTTTTTCCCCCCAGTACCCAGAACTGTAACAGTGAGCTACCACCCAGTCTTCTAGGTTCAAATTTGTGATCCTCCTGCCTCAGCCTCCCAGAATTCTGGGATTATAGGCATGTGCCACCATGCCCAGAAATGAGTGAGCATACTTGAAATGCTGTACTCTTGCAAAGTTTAAAACCTTCCTCAAACTATGTCTATATTTCTTTGAATATAAACATGTCTCCTGAAATCTTCCAGTAAAATTAATGATCCAGGAAAATGCTCAGCTTTGGCCATGGCTTTATGTATCTTTTCACGCATTATCACTAGTCCCTGAGGTACACACACCATGGTCTGAAAACAAAAATCTGAAATAATAGGAATGTGAACTAGAAAGCCTGTGGAGGACTGTCACCAACATTTCATGTCATTAAACAGGTTATCTTTCAATTTTTCTCATATATACCTACTGAACACTTCTCCTTTTCGAGTCAGGTTGTTCTACTGAACATCTTGAGGGTATTTGTTTTGTTTTTGAGACAGGGTCTTACTGTGTAGCTCATGCTGGCCTCACAGTCATCCTGCTTCAGCCTTCCATCTAGAAACTAGAGATTTGTGCCATCATACGCAGCTTAATATTACATAGTTTTCTCATGGGCTGGCGATTTAGCTCAGTGGTTCTGGTGCCTGCCTAAAAGCACAAGGTCCTGAGTTCAATCCCTGGTAACCACATAAAACAATACCAGGGGTGGTGACTAATGCCCACCAGCAATCAGTAGCACATACCACAATGCCTGATGTGGTGACTCACGCCTGTAATCACAGCACATGGGAGGCAGAAGCAGGAGGATTGCTGAGTTCGAGGCTTGCCTGAACTACATAGTAAGCTCTGGGCCAGCCTTGAACTACAAAGTGAGACCCTGTCTCAAAAAAAATGTTTTGCAGGGCCAGAGATTTAGCTCAGTGGTTCCGGTGCCTGCCTTGTAAGCGCAAGGTCCTGAGTTTGATCCCTGGTAACCACATACAATGCTGGGCGTGGAGACTCATGCCCACCAGCAATCAATACCACATAGCATAGTGCTGGGCGTGGTGGTTCACGCCTGTCATCCCAGCACTTGGGAGGCAGAGGCAGGAGGATTGCTGAGTTCGAGGCTTGCCTGGACTACATAGTGAGCTCAGGGCCAGCCTGAACTACAAAGCAAGACCCTATCTCAAAAAAAAAAAAAAAGTTTTGCCTTCCATGCTCTGAAATCTGATTCCCATTTTCCCTATAATACCATCAGAAATAGGAGACTCTCTGCTTTGCCTGTGTCTGTCTTATAAATTGGCACCTGTAGCTGAATTTAACTCATCAGCTGAGGTCTGGCCAGAGGGAGAATTAGTTCCAGGAGTAGAACTGTACACTTGCATAAGTAAAACCCAAGATAGTGTAACCTTTTTTTTCCCCCCTTTTCTTTGTGCCTTTTTTTTTTTTTTTTTGAGACAGGGTCTTGCTTTGTAGTTCAGGCTGGCCCTGAGCTTACTATGTAAGACCCAGCACTGTGGTATGTGGTATTGATTGCTGGTGGGCGTGAGTCGCCATGCCCAGCATTGTATGTGGTTACTGGGATCGAACTCAGGACCTTGCACGGCAGGCGCCGGAACCACTAAGCTAAGTCTCCAGCCCTTCTTTGTGCTTTTTAAATGCAGTGCTGGGGATTGAACCCAGGGCTTTCTGAAATCTTCTAGTGAGGCTTTTTTTTTTTTTGAGACAGGGTCTCACTTTGTAGTTCAGGCTGGCCCTGAGCTTACTATGTAGCTCAGGCAAGGCTCGAACTCAGCAATCCTCCTGCCTCAGCCTCCCAAGTGTTGGGATTACAGACTTGAGCCACCAAACCCGGCGTTTGTGGTATGCGGTACTGATTGCTGGTGGGTGAGAGTCACCACACCCAGTATTATTGTACATGGTTACTGGGGATTGCACCTTGTGCTTGGACCTTGCACTTGCTAGGCAGGCGCTGGAACCACTGAGCTAAATCTCCGGCTCCTAATGAGGTTTTTTTTTCTTAGAGAAGATCTCACTATGTTGCCTGGCTGGCCTTAAACTCATAGTGATCCCCCGCCTCAGCCTTCCAGGTGCTTGGATTACAGGCCTGTTTCACCATCCCCAGTTTCTTTTCATTTTTTATAGAGACAGGGTTTCTCTAAACTGGTGAGTCACTCCAGCTGTGCTTAAACTCAGGCTACTCCTGCCTCAGCTTCTCAGTGTGCTGGGATTACAGATACACACAGGCTGTCATGTCCAGGGGGTTGCTACCCTTTTTAGCAACCCTATGCCCATTTACAGTATCCTAGGGTTCGTTCTGTAACTTGTACTTTCAACTTTAATGCAGGATTTCACGTTTCCTTCTAGATTTAGACTCGTTTCTGATTATATTTTTGTCTCAGGACTCTTCAGTCGGTGGAAGTTACCCAGGCCCAAACTGACACCGCCTGTCCTGACCTAAGCATGCCTCTCTAGCCGGAAATCCCCCCTCGTCCTCCTGCCTCTTAGGCTGAGCTGCCACAACACTGAGAAGAGTGCTATTAGCCCTGTACAGCTCGGTCTCCACGCTATAAAAGGACTGTAATTATACTGGCTTTATATTCGAGTTATTTTACCCCCTTAGAAGTCCAACCCGTAAGGACTCACAAAGAAATAGATGAATGCAAGAATTTGGGAGAGTTTCCCAACAAAAGAAAAAAAGGAAGTTGCTTAGCTCCTAACTCAAGTGGTTTGGAAGAGATGAAGTGATAAAAATCAAACTAAGCTTGAAGTGGGAAGGGAAAATACTCTAGACAATAAGTGTTAGACTGCAAAGGCTGCTGGCTCATCTGCCTCCTGAGTGAGCTAAAAATAAATACATTTCCTTAAGGGGTGGATGGGATCTGCAGCATTCCTGGGAATTAAAGGCTCTGCTTGGTCCTTCTGGTTCACATGATCCTAACAGATGGAAGAGAGGCCTCTTCAGTTCCTTCCCAGAGCTAAAGATTCGGATAGTAAAGACTGCAACCAGCCCTCCCCCTACAAACCCACAGTCTAGCAGGAGTATTTTAAACCTTGCTCTGTGATGGGCAGGAAGGTTCCACTTGGGCCTCCAGATATTTTTCAAACTTAATAGGGAGCACAATGAACAAGCAGCTACCCTGCCACAAGGTCCCTGGTTCCACTGAGCTCTCCAAGAAAGAAGCAGTCACGTCTTCAGAGCTGGGGGTGGCTTGGTGGTACAGTGCCTGCCTAACACCCCCAGGGTCTTAAGTTCAATTCCTAGTAACAGGAGAGGGGGAACAAAAGAGGCCATTTCTGTAAACTCAACCTCTCTCTGGAGGCAGGCAGGAGTAGAGCAGAAGTGAGGGAAAGTCCTGATTTTATACAAATTATTATGATCACATATTTATTTATGATTTTTTTTTCTTTTTTTAGACAAGGTCTTGCTTTGTAGTTCAGGCTGGCCCTGAGCTCATTATGTAGCCCAGGCAAGCCTTGAACTCACAGAAATCCTATTGCTTCTGCCTCCCAAAACCTGGCATTATAGGTGTGAGCCACCATGCCTAGCATAGTGATTACGAGCATAAGCCACCATGCCTGGCATTGTGGTATGTAGTTACCGGGGACTGAATTCAGGACCTTGAGCTTTTGAGGCAGATGCTGGAACCACTGAGTTTAATCCCCAGCCTCATCCCCTTGTTCTTGATAAGATGTCTCTGCAAATAACCAAATTTCAAAATGAATGTTAGGAACAAGTTGATACTGATAATGAACGGCATCTTAGAGGAAAAAAGAGAATTTCTGATGCAAAAACAAATCATATGAAAGGAGAAGAATAAGATCTCTCAGAAAAGAGAGATACCAGCAGTATGAGGACATATAAATTACAATCGGCTCGGGGCCGGAGGGTTAGCTCAGTGGTTCCGATGCCTGCCTCGCAAGCACAAGGTCCTGAGTTCGATCCCTGGTAACCACATACAGTGCTGGGCGTGGAGACTCACGCCCACCAGCCATCAATACCACATACCACAGTGCCAGGCGTGGTGGCTCACGCCCGTAATCCCAGCACTCGGGAGGCAGAGACAGGAGGATTGCTGAGTTCGAGGCTTGCCTGGGCTACATGGTGAGCTCAGAGCCAGCCTGAACTACAAAGCGAGACCCTGTCTCAAAAAAACAAAAACAAAAACAAAAAAATTACAATCAGCTCTTGTCACTCTTTACTCAGACTGTAGCAAAAAGGCCTGGCTAACAGCAAGATGGAAGTTAGGATGGCTCTGAGTGACAGCATCCATGCCCAAGCAGGACTCTGTTACTTCAGAGTCATTATGCAGAGTCTGGGAACACTACAGTCAACAGAGATGTTAGTAAAGAACACCCGTTGGTTTTTAGAAAGAAGATATGGGGCACACAGTTGACCCAAGACTGTGGTCACCCTATAGGAAGGTTTTCCAACCCTAAACTGCTTCTGTATCAGCTTGTACCTATGGGCGCTGGAGGGCATCGAAGGGTGGTCAGTAGACTACCTAGCCACCATCGACTAGACGTCACTAGTATTCTGCCCTCCCTCCATCAGCCCACATGATGGAAGTATCTCCAGTGGGTTCCCAGTCTTCCCTGCTGGTAAAAGTGCCACAAGTTGAGAACTATTGCCCTACAAGAACACTAGGTTTTATTTTATTTTTTGGTAGTGGGGATTGAACTCCAGACCTTGTGCTTTTGAGGCAAGTGTCGGAACCACTGAGCTATATCCGGGGCCCCAAAGATGTCTGGGTTTGGGTCAGCGGCCAGGCAGGAAGCTCCCATCACAGCAGGATGTTCCCAGTCAGTTCAAGAAGGTTTCACGCAGACCTAATTCAAGCCAGTCCCTCCCTGCCAAGAGCTCTTGGAATGACTACACTCTTCCAATCTCTGTAACTGAGCTCTGTGGGCAGAGGTCCCTGCACCTTGGGGTGTGCCACCACAGAACAGTCTCACTTTCCCCGGAGCCTCTGTCGCTGACCTGACACATCGGCCAAAGTGCAGCCCTGTGGTATTATCTGCTCAGTCCCTTAGAGTTTTCCCGTTAAGATTACGGAACCCTGGACCGGAGATTTAGCTCTGTGGTTCCGGCACCTGCCTCGCAGGTACAAGTGCAAGCTCCTGAGTTTGATCCTGGTAACCACATACAATGCTGGGTCACGTCCACCAGCAATCAATACCACATACCACAGTGCTGGGCCTGGTGGCTCACGCCTGTAATCCCAGCACTCGGGAGGCAGAGGCAGGAGGATTGCTGCGTTCCAGGCTTGCCTGGGCTACATAGTGAGCTCAGGGCCAGCCTGAACTACAAAGCAAGACCCTGTCTCAAAAAAAAAAAAAAAAAAAAAAAAAAAAGATTATGGAACCCTTGGAGATGTGATGGGATTCCCTTCTTAGGAAAGGGAAGATATCATTTTTTTCTAGAAATGCCTAAAAAGCTTGACTGATATAAAAAATTTACTTCCCGTCCCCAGGGCTTCGAATGCTCTCTCCTTGCCCCTTCCACCCCAGTAGGATTTGGGACACCACTCATTCTGTAGGGACACTTAAAGTCCACCCACCCGTCAGTCTTCGCTTGCCTCTCCAGACTGCACACAAAGAGCTCACTTACAGAGAGAACCAGATCCCGCTTGCGCCTGGAGTTCTTCTGCCCACTCACTCGGGTCCTGCATGGGGAAGCAGTGAGCCCAAGGGAGTGCCTCAGGTCCCCGGCGGCCCCAGGGCCGGGCTCTTCCAAGGCACTGTCCAGCGCAGCAGCAGCACTGAGCACGTCCTCAGGGCGAGGGGGTGGCAGCTTGGCTCCATTCTCCGGCCCCGTCTCTGAGGATGCCCGCTGGATAGCCAGCTGTGTGGCTGGTGAAAGCTGCTTGGCATAAGCAGGGACCAGCACTCGCTGTACTGCACCCTCGGAGGCCACATAATCATCCACCAGCTAAGAAGAGAAAAACGAATGGACTGTTAGCCAGCTGGGCATGGGGGAGCCTGGTCAGCCACCATTCTCTGGCTGAGACTAAGCGCACTGCGAGTGGAAGAAAGAGGGGAACTGGGCAGTCTCTGATGCTCAAAGACCGCTTGCTCCGGATTCCTATGGGATAGCGGGCAGACAGGTTTTGTGTGCACCGCACAGCGTCTTTCCTGGAGGGTTGTCAGCACAGGGTTGCTTCCAAGGACAAGGCAGGTTTCTGATGCTCCACCCGTGAGCATCTTTTAATGCTTGCTCTTGAGTAGAAGACATGTCACAAGATAAGTGTTTAAGTGTTTTGGCTAACAGGGATCAGGGAAGGAAGTGACGGCAAGAAAGAAGAAAGGAGCAAGAAAAATTAAACAGTTGCAACAGTAAAAAGGGGAGATAAAAGCAAAAGGAGAGCAAAGTAAGGAGACACAGTCAGGGATCCCTGGAGAGGCTGGTACCTTCCATCCCCTCTGAGGACAGACTGTGCCCTCACCTTGAGCCCGGCCCGGCTACATTGGGCTCTCATGGCCCCGACAGCAAGATGACTGCCTGTGCCCTCACTCAGGGACACGCAGGACAGGGAAAGGAAGGAGGGAGCGAGGCAGAGAGGGAGAAGGACAGGAGGGGGATTTCTGCAGCCAAGAAAACAAAACAGTGAAAGTGGGGGGAAACCACACACAGAAAGAAGCGGGGGAGGAGGCTGAGATTTATAGACCTGTGAGCTGCTTTCTCGCTGTGAAATCTAATTCCATCCTGTCGGCTTGGAAGCCTTCCCTGCCTGAGCAAGCTGCGGCTCGGGGCACTGCCTGGCCTGGTACCTCCTGCTCCTGAGCTCCAGGTTCTCCTCGGGGTTCCTGACCCGGCAGCCCCTGAGGGACACACAAGCGCCACACAGCTGGGCCTTCCGGAGAGCTCTGGCTGGAGGGGAGAGGGAGCTTCGGCACTCGCTGCTCAGCCCCAGCAGACGGACTGGGAGTCTCCTGCCCCTCGACCGCGCTGTCTGTTCTGCTCGGTGCTCTGTGCTCTTTCCTGAGCGTGGCAGCCTTGTCCGAGGAGGGCAGGGTGTGGTGGAGCCCACAGACCTCCCGCCAGCCCTCAAGTGGAGACACATCTGTTATTTTCGTCTCTGTGATCTCTCTACCTGCTCCATCTCCTTTTCCTGCTTCCATGTGTGACACCCTGCAGTTCCTACTGTGCTCAGCCAGGATTTTCCTGCTCACATGGCCCTGGAGCAGTAAAGAAACTGAAATAGCACCGTGTCTTTTCCTGCTCACCGAATATGCCCGCTTGCTCCGTCCTCGCTTCCCTCTTCCAGCTGTCCACTTCTTTTGCTACGCCTTCCCCCACCTCACCGCCTTTCCCCCACATAAAACTTCCTCTTTCCTCAAAGACCCATTTTTCTTCCATGCTTTTTGCCTTGTTCTCTTCCTTGGACCTTTCATTTCTGCCTGGCTCTTGCCCTCCCTGTGCCTTGCTTTTACTCTTGCCCTAGTCCTCGCCCTTTCCTTCTCTCTGCCCCATCCCTCCGATGCCCATCTCACCATACCAATTCTTCTTGGCAGGCAGAGGGCCCGTGATAAAACATGAATGAGCCGTCTGTGCACGACAGTCGATCGCGCCGGGAGAAGCACAGCCCGTGCAGCAGCCGAGACAGCTGTGAGGGGAAGGTGCCATGCAGAGCGACTGCACGGAGGGAAGGGTGTGCTGGCACCACACCAGCCCGAGCCACTTGCCCAGGAGGCCGGCTTGGGAAGGAAACGGGAATGCTGACCATCCCTGAAGGCAGAGGGGACTTGGTGCTGTTGTCTTATCACAGGTAAAAGAAAGGCTTACAGGGCCAGAGATTTAGCTCAGTGGTTCCAGCACCTGCCTCACAAGAGCAAGGTCCTGAGTTCGATCCTGGTAACGACATACAATGCTAGGCATGGAGATTCACGATCACCAGCAATCAATACCACATACCACAGTACTGGGAGTGGTGGCTCACGCCTGTCATCCCAGCACTCCGGAGGCAGAGGCAGGAGGATTGCTGAGTTCGAGGCTTGCCTGGGCTACATAGTGAGCTCAGGGCCAGCCTGAAATACAAAGCGAGACCCTGTCTCCAAAAAAAGAAAGAAAGAAAGAAAGAAAGGCTTAGAGAGGGAACTGAAGTAGAAAAAGAAGGGCACGAGAGGCCGGGAGCCACTCCGCTGCTGTCTACTCACAGGGTGTAGCAGCGGAGGCCCCTCGCCTGCGGCCAGGGTGCATCCCGGGAGCCGCAGGTCTCTCTGAGGGGCCGGGAAGCCCAGGGGCCCGGGCCCCACGGCCGAGGCTGCTCCCAGCAGCTCCTCGATCACCACCTGCACGCTGCTGCCCACGCTGTCACACTCCTCCTCCACGGCAGACAGAGTCTTGCAGGCTTCGCCAGGACTCTCCTTGAGGGGCCCGGGCTCCTCGGTGGGGGGACTGTGGGCCCGGCTCTCCCCATCTTCATCAGGGGTGCACATTTTCCCTTGCCTCAGTTCACCCACTTCCTCCTGGAGCCGCTTTAACAGCTCATTGTTGGCCCGGGCGAGACCCAGCGCGGCCTCAGCCAGCCCCACGGCTTTATCCACGCGCTGGTAGATAACATGCAGGAGCTGCTCGGAGCTCTGCACGGCCAGGCCGTGCCCGGTCACTGTGATGGGGGTGCCCGGAGGGGGGTTCCTGCCCTGGGAGCCTGCGCTGGCCCCGCTCGTCTCGCTCTTACAGGCACAGCAGCAGCATCTGGCCTCGCTGCCGCTGGGCGGGGAGAAGAGAATGGTGGCACTGAAGGACATGGCTGATGAGCTCGACGACAACTGTGCTCAGGCCCTGGACAGCTCCGAAAGGTCCTCAGCTCAGCCGACTTCCCGAGGCCGAAGCACTGGCCTCCTGGGATTCGCTTTGCTTTCCCATCGCGATGGTCAGAGGAGCGGGGCTCCGGGCCCTGGGTTCTGACAGGGAGGCGCAGGCAGGCCGTGAAGGGCCACGCGGTCGCGGCTGCCTCTCAGACCCTGCGCTCCCCAGCACAGCACCCTGGCGTCACACTCGCCCCTACTGGAAGGGGACTTCTGAGGAGGGCAGCTTCAGAGGGTGGCAGGCATCCTTCCCGCACCCACACGTGGAGCCCCCTGGGGCTGCATCCTAAGGAACAGAGGGCCCTCAAAAGGCCCCGCCGGCATCTGGAAAGATGAGAAGATTAAGGAAGAAAATGAAGATCTGTCTCTTCCTCCTCTCTACTATAATGACAACTCTGCGTTTTAATGTTTTACGGACTTTGGACACTTCCCGTAGGTTATCCCATCCACACATCACCAGGAAACACATCACCCGAGACCACGAGAAGAGACATGCAGAGAAGTTATGTCTTTTTCAAGGTCAGGGGAAGTGATTGCTACTTTCAATCTAGAGCTGTATTTTTTTTTAAACCAATACCACTTTTTGTTGACATAAAGAATCATTCCATCCTCTATAATTTTCACACAGATGCATGCAGAGTAAAATTACTAAATACTGAATCTATCAATCACTGCGGCCCTCAACATGTCACCAACCTCTCGCTATTCCATCCTTAAGGCTTTGGGGAGGGGGTAAGGAGAGGAGAGCTGCCTCGGGCTCTTGGGCTGCGGTGACCCAGGGCGCTATGCTAACCTTGCTCTCAGAACTGCCTGCCTGGGCCCCCAGCCCCTGCCGTCTTGAGTCCATCAGCTGGAGATCACTGCTCCGGCCCCTCATCTCCACCCGGCGGCTTACGGGAAGAGCCAGGGCTCTGGAGGATGGCTCACCAGCAATGTGGCCTGTTCTACACAGGCCCTGAGACGAGGGGAAGGCGGGATGTCAGAGACAGACCCACTGCCTCTCTTGGGAATTACTGTAGTTAAGCAACGAAACTACTCCAGCCCAGCAAAAGGGATTGTGGTGGGGGGGTTTGATTTGTAACGCGGAGAACACTCTGAGGGATTTAATAAATATTGTCATTTTCTAAATGATACTTGATTATAGAAAAAAGAATCCTTCTGCCTGAAGCTTTGTAAGTATCAAAACCTTAAGTGTGTTTACAAATCCCAGAGACATACATTCCTATTTTATTCTGTAAATTATATCATAACATCAAAATTAAAAGGAGAGAAGGGAAATTTTCACTATATTTTTTTTTCTGAATCAGCAATCTCATTTTAGAAGCAGGTAATACCAATGCCTCCAAGGTACTAAGACATAAATCTGACAATGCCTTTTAATTACATTTGGTTATTAAAGAATAGTCTTTAATTTGCTCTTTCACCCTCTCTATTGAAAAAATAGCTTTTCTATAGCAGATACTCTCTTCTTGCAAGAACTTAACTCAAATCCATTTACAGCTTTCCTGTCATTAGAGTCACTGGGAAACATAGCTAAGCTGGAAACTAAAGGTTAAACTAAATTAAAACTAAAGGTTAAAGGAAAGCACCACACAATTCTATGTCAACTTATGGATAAATCACTTATGTAATGTATCCTTTTCCTTCCTAAAAAAGGGCCTAGGTTCCTCTTGCAGATTTGTGTCTTGCTTTTGTTTTTATGCCAATATTACAGAAAGAATTTAATCTTAATTCTACAGAATTTCCACCAAAACCTAACAGCTCCCCAGTTTCTAACTGCATTGTGCCTCATTTTTCTGAGCACCCAAACTCTGCTCTCAGCTGCATCTTATATCTCCCTCTAGTAAATCTTTCTTGTGTCTCTTTAAAAGAAAAAAAGAAAAAGAATTTAATCTTAAACATGGATACTGTGAAAAAAAGGAAGTTATGTCAGTGACAGCAGATGACAATGTGAATATTCCAGCTGGCTGTTTATCAGGTTTGAGGTTGTTTTTACTTTGCGGTGCTGGAGATAACGCAGGGCCTCAGCACTCTGTTCTGCTGCCGCACTCCTGCCTGGCCCCGAGCACTGGCTAGTTGGGTTCAGTGTCTCTACGACAGTGATGAAGATCCACTAGGTTGGGACACTAGAGGGTTGTCCAGTCCACTTCTCATACCAGAGTGATGACTGCTACATTTAGTTTTCCTGTTTTGTACACTTAACTTCCTGCAAGAGGCCTTCCTCTCTGACAGTATTATGTCACCTCAGGACTTTCTTCTCCCTTTAAGTGCGGTTTTCTGTCATTAGCAACAGTGTATCTCAAAATAAAAAATAAAAAGTAATGGGCCAGAGATTTAAGCTCAGTGGTTCTGGAGCCTACCTAGCCAGTAAGGTCATGAGTTAAATCCCGGGTAACCACATACTGGGCATGATGATTCCCACCAGCAATCAGTACCACATACCACTGTGCCAGGCGTGGTGGCTCACACCTGTAATCCCAGCACTGGGGAGGCAGAGGCAGGAGGATTGCTGTGAGTTCAAGGTTTGACTGGGATACACAATGAGTTCAGGACCAGTCTTAACTACAAAGCAAGACCCTGTCTAAAAAAAAAAAAAAAAAAAAAAAAAAATATGAGGGCCGGAGGGTTAGCTCAGTGGTTCTGGCGCCTGCCTCGCAAGCCCAAGGTCCTGAGTTCGATCCCCGGTAACCACATATAATGCTGGGCGTGGAGACTCACGCCCACCAGCAATCAAAACCACACACCACGGGGCCGGAGGGTTAGCTCAGTGGTTCTGGCGCCTGCCTCGCAAGCGCGAGGTCCTGAGTTCGATCCCCGGTAACCACATATAATGCTGGGCGTGGAGACACGCCCACCAACAATCAACACCGCATACTACAATGCTGGACGTGGTGGCTCACGCCTATCATCCCAGCACTCTGGAGGCAGAGACAGGAGGATTGCTGAGTTCGCGGCGGCTTGCCTGGGCTACAGAGTGAGCTCAGGGCCAGCCTGAACTACAAAGCGAGACCCTGTCGCAAAACAAAACAAAACAAAACAAAACAAAACCACACACCACAATGCCGGGCGTGGTGGCTCACGCCTGTAATCCCAGCACTCGGGAGGCAGAGACAAGAGGATTGCTGAGTTCACAGTGGCTTGCCTGGGCTCCATAGTGAGCTCAGGGCCAGCCTGAACTGCAAAGCGAGACCCTGTCTAAGAAAAAAAAAAAAAATGAGTTCAAGGCAACCCTGAACTACACAACAAGGCCCTGTCAGAAAAAACTAAAATAATAACAGAAGGAACAGAAATGCAGTTCAGCACAAAGCCTTGGATTTAAGAGAGAAAGAAAGAAGAAAAGAGAAATAAAAGGAAACTTCTCCTTTGTCTGCCTCATTCACTCCTCTGAGTGCCAGCCTTCCCATCCTTGCTGTGCTCAGTGTTTTTGCAAAGCTGGTCTCCGATGCGCTACATCAGGCACCTAGAGCCCGCTGGCATGTGCATGATGCTCCACAAGTGTAGCCAGGTAATTTATGATGAATCTTACATGTGTGTCCTAACCCTGACACACATCTTGATTCCTTAATCTTGAACAAAACATAAGGCCTTGAACCAGAATTTCAAGAAATTTATCCCTAATTTTTTTTTTTTTTTTTTTTTTTGAGACAGGATCTCACTTTGCAGTTTGGGCTAGCCCTGAGCTCAGCAATCCTCCTGCCTCTGCCTCTTGAGTGCTGGGAATACAGGTGTGAGCCACCATGCCCAGCCCCTAAATTTAACACTAAATTTCTAAGAGACAATAAATTCAAGTTTACAAGGCTGCATTTATAGGTACAAAACCTTCTATAATTCAAACCAGAAAGGTAATTAAGAAAA
>PVIC010028132.1:0-23421 GCA_004025085.1 Thryonomys swinderianus
CCACTGCCCTTTGATTTTCTCCTAACTCATGGATTATCAAGAAATGTTTAATTTCCAATTAAAAGTAGAATACCTATATTCATAAAACATTCAAATTTTACTGTTACTTACCTTGGCTCCTATTTATTTCATTGTGGTCTGAGAACATACTTTGTACATTCTCAGTTTTTTTAAATTGTTGAAGTTTGTTTTATGGTCTACTGTTTGGACTCTCTTGGTAAAAAAGGTCCACAAGGAATATCAGTGTTTTAACCTCCCTGAAGGTCTTGGAGAATTCAGCAATGAGTCCATCGGTCTTAGGCTTTTATTCCTTCCTCAGTTCCATTGCTTGTTACTGGATTGTTCAGCCTTTTCATGTCTTCTTGGTTAAATTTTGGTAATTTATAGGTGTCTAGGAATCTGTTTCTTCAAGATTCTCCAGTTTGTTGAAGTACAGTTTTTCGTAGCAGTTACTAGCAGTATTATGCATTTCCACAATGTCTGTTATGATTTCACTTTTTTTATTTCTAAATGCTTTGATGCCTTTCTCCTTTTAGTAAGTTTAGCAAAGGGCTTTTTTTTTAATTCAAGAAATTGGTTCTTTGATCCATTTATTCTTTTGTATTGATTTTTAGCCTCAATTTCATTAATTTTCACTGTGATTTTTTTATTTCCTTCCTTAAACTAGGTTGGGGTTTAAACTGTTACTTTTCAACGATCTTGAGATTCATTATTAGGGTATTTATTTGACTTTACTGTGTTTTTCTAATGTGAGCATTGACTGCAGTAAAGTTTGTTCTTAGGATTGTTTTCATTGTGCCCCGCAGGTTCTGGTGTGTTATATAGTTCCAGGAATGATTTCATTTCTTCCTTGACTTCTTCTGTGATACATTGAGTACCTGAAGAGTATGTTACTTTCAAGTGTTTATATAAATTTTCTGTGATTTTTCTTTGTGATTGATTTCTAGGATTAGTGCATAAGGATCTGATAACATACATGGTGTGATTTCATTTTGTACTTAAGTAGGGTTTGCAGACTGGTATGTGGAACTTTGGAGAAAGTTTTGTTGTGCTATTAAGTAGAATTACATTCTGTTACATAGGGTAGAGCACTTTAGATAAACCTAGTATAAGTCTGTTTGAAGGTGTGCTTCAGCTCTGATACTTTGTTGGTTCTCTTTAGTTGATCTGTCTCTGTGAAAGCGAGATATTAAGGTAACCCACTATGATTGTGTTGTTGTTTATTTGATCTTTTATGTTCAGTAGTATTTGTTTTATGAATGTAGATACTTGCTTACAGGGTCCTGGTGTATAGAATGTAGTTTTCTAGCCTTTGATTTTTAATCTGTGTATTTGTTTTGGATTAGATACATCTTTTATTTCTTTAATTTGAATCTTTATTGGTATATTATATATACACATCACAATCATACTCAACATTGAGAATTTGTACCAGTATATGACATGACTTAATTCTCATTTTTCCCCTACCCCTACCCACTCTACAACCCCCTGCTCCTATTTACGTAAGCTTTGTTTCCTTTTAACCATCACATTTTTCTTTTTCTTATTACTCCTAACCCCATTTCCCTTTGAATATTTGCTATTTCACAATATCTATTATGTATTCTAGAACTCATTTACATCTTCAGTTTCTCATACCAGGGAAAAGATATGATAGGCCAGGGATTTAGCTCAAGTGGTACTTCACCTACCTTGGAAGCACAAGGGCTCAAGTTCCATCCCAGGTACCACCAAAAAAAAAAAAAAAAGATATGATATTTACACATCTGTGACTTATCTATTTCACTTACGAGTATGTCCTTAAGGTATGTCAATTTGAGCATAAATGACTCAAAATTATCATTTTTTATGGCAGAGTAATACACTTTTATTAAAAACCACATCTTTATCCAGCTAGAATGTTTTGGAGTGCAGGTTTTGTAATTGAGAAGTTCTTCAGGTGTTGTCATGAAAGTATCTCATTTCTCCATCAATTTTAAAAGATAGTTTTGCAGGATACATCAATCTAGGTTGAAAGTTGTTTTCCTGCAGTGCTTGAAACACTTCCCTCCAGGCTCTCCTTGCATTGAGTGTTTGTGTTGAAAAGTGTGCTATGATCCTGATGGGCTTCCCTTTGTATGTGTTTTTTTTCTTTTCCCTAGCTGCTTTCAGTATTTCATTCTTTTGTTGGATTTCTGGAACCTTGATAATTATATGCCTGGATGTAGATTTTCTAATATCATGGGCTTTTGGAATCCTATATGCCTCGTTTATCTGTATGTCCAATTCTTTTCCTTTTCCTGTGAAGTTGTCTGCCATTATATCTGTAAACAGATTTTTGATGTCTTTTGCACTGTCTCCTGCTTCTTCACTGACTCCAATCATCAGCCTTATGTTACTCTTCTTTGAATCATCTAGGAGCTATGGGATTGATTTCTCATGGTCCCTTGCCATTTTCCATAAGTTATTCCTTTCCTGTTCATTAGCTGTGAGCCTGTCTTCTAGGTCTGAAATTTGGTTTTCAGCTTCATTCATCCTCCTTCACAAACTTCCATTCTCGTTTTTAATCACCTGTACCTCTGTTTGAAGTTCTTTATAATGTTCCATTGCTTATGTTATCTGAGCTTCTATGATGTTCCTGATCTCTTCTTTAATGAAGTCCTTCACTGTGGACAGCATCTCTGTTTTCATCTCAGAGATCAGTTCTGATTTCCACTTTAGTAGATCTGCTTTTGTTACTAGTTCAAAGAGTCCTAAAGATTGAGCTTCATTTTGCTCCCTTTCCCTATTCCTTGAATTCCCCTGTGGTGATGATCTTTGTGTCTGTGTTCGTGAATTTTTTTTCTCATTTCTGTTGTGCTGATGAATACTAAATCACTGCGTAACCTAAGTGGCACTTACCCAAACTCGTGCAGACAGGAAGGGTGCTCCCATGAGGCTTCTGGCCTGAGTCCGATGGCGGGTAGGCTGGACTCACCTGGGGTGGATGGATATCCCATGGGGTGTGACTGGCCTGCATCTGCTGGCAGGCAGGCTGCTTACAGGCATGGGGAAGTCACTGGGCGGCCTCCATGGTGCTTACATAGACTGGCCTGGGGTGAATGAAGTTCCCTGGGATGGATGGGCTGAGGCCAGTGGTGGGCCAGCTGCTTGCAGGTGGCAGAAGTCACTGCACAACCTCTGGGATGCTTACACAGGCCCCTGCCCCACCCGGGGGGGGGGGTGGATGGAGGTTCCTGGGTCTGCTGGCAGACAGGCTCCTTGAGGTGGCGGAAGTCACTATGCAGTCTGCTGTGCTTACCCAGACTCACCCAGGGAGAGTGGAACTCCCAGGGGGCATCTAACCTGGGTCCAGGGGTGGGCCAGTTGTTTGCAGGTGGTGGAAGTCACTGCGCAGCCTCTGGGGCCTTACCCAGACCTTCCTGGGGTGGATGGAGGTCCCTGGGTCTGCTGGCCTGGGTCTGGTGGCAGACAGGCTGCTTGCAGGTAGTGGAAGTCACTGTGCAGCCTTTGCTGCACTTACCCAGACTCACCCAGGGGGAGTGGAGCTCTCAGGGGCATCTAACCTGGATCCAGGGGCAGGATGGCTGCTTGCAATCCTCCTACCTCTGCCTCCTGAGTGCTGGGATTGCAGGTGTGAGCCACCACACCCGGCAGATTTTTTAATCTTTAATTTTTATTTTTATTTTTGAGACAAGGTCTTGCTTTGTAGTTCAGGCTGGCCCTGAGCTCACTCTGTAGCCCAGGCAAGCCTCAAACTCAGCAATCCTCCTGTCTCTGCCTCCCAAGTGCCGGGATTACAGGCGTGAGCCACCATGCCCAGCACTGTGGTATGTAGTATTGATTGCTGGTGGGTGTGAGTCACCACGCCCAGCATTGTATGTGGTTACCAGGGATCAAACTCAGGACCTTGTGCTTGCCAGGCAGGCGCCTGAACCACTGAGCTAAATCTCCGGCCCATGAATGCAATTTTTGGTAAAATTTAGTATGATTTTATAATCTTGGTCATGTAAAAAATATAATTCAGGGAGATAACATTTCTCTCTGCTGGGGTTCAGAATTAGTTTTCTTATAATGATGTCAGCTCCAAATGTTTTGCTGTAAAATCCATTGTTAAACTCATGCCCCATTACAAAAATAAGCAATGGGTTGTTGTAGCAAGGGTTGTTTCTCATAGTCACATAGTTATTTAATAACACATGGTATCAAAGCATAGTACTTTTTAAAATGTTTCACTTCCTCTCATTTTCATAATTAAAATTTATTTAACCAGAATACCCTGTTTCCTAATCATCTTATAAAAGGAAAGTCATCTTACGAAAAAATTGCCACCTCCACTTCTTTCCCTGCCTCAGATTTATTTGTTTCTATTGTACTTGGTTTTTACTTGATGGCTCATCTTCTGGAATAATAATAATAATTTTAAATGAGAAGTATTGTTTTAAAGTTATTTTACAAAGATTTAGGGGGTTGATATGGCATTGTCCCTTGTACATATTTTTAATTAATACAAATTATTTTTATTGCGTTGGTGAACTGTAATTTTATTAGCCAATATTGCAGATCTTAAGTATTAGGCATCATGAATCTTTAGTATCTTAAATAGCTGGAGATAATATTTTTATAGCACCAGTCTTTTAATTCTACCATTGGTAAAAGGGAAAGGACTTTGGTTCATGGAGAGCTACACTGAAATACTAAACATTAAATCTCTGACACTTAGTGTAGATAGTGAATAATGTGTGTTGTGTGCGTGGATTATACATAGAGCCTTGTGCGTACCAGGCTAGCACTCTACCACTGAACATTCTGTGTGCTCAGTCTCACTCAACTTTATGTATTTTATCCATAAATTGTATAACAGGGTAATTTGGCAAAGTTACTTTATAGAAGGCATAATAAACTACCTGGTACATAGAAGGTAACTTAGCAAAAGATATCTTTAATTATTAAATGTATAGCTCTGTTTATAATCTCTACATTTTGCTCACTATTCTTAGTCAGCTGTGGTAAACCTATAGCATGCATTCTGTAGCAGGCAGTTAGTACTTATTAGAGAAACAGATTTAATTCAAGATATACAAATATATAAGAATTTACAAGATTGGCTTACAAGGGCAGCCCATAGAATTAGTTGTAGAAGAGTGCAAAAAGTCCATCTGCACACTGGGGATCTGAAGGATGCAGTTGAAAAAGGCCCGGAGTTTAGTTTGTATCAGGAGGCTAAAGGGTTGGTGCTGGAAAGCTGAAGAGTGCACTGGAAGCCAAGAGGCAGCATCTAAGGTAAAAGCTTCCTCTGAAGAACCAGAAGCAAGCCTTTCTTTTCCAATTTATGGCATTCTGGCAACAATCCTCCCTAGTGGGATCTTCTACACCCAGAACTATGCTGAACTAGTTAGTTTGGCATTTGTTGGCACAGTTAGCCAGCCATCAGAAAATTTCTAAAACATTTGCCATCACTGTCCTGTGTAATAGAATAGCTAATAAAAAGAATCTTCAGTTTGATTACCTAGTATTGAAAACTGATGACACTTGATTAGTCACACACCAGAGCCATACCATCCTTAAACAAGTTATCCCCAGCCTTTCTTCCTCAGTTTCCTAATCTCCAAATTGAAGATATGGTAGTTAATATCTCATGGGGGTTGTTATAAGGGTTAAGTAGTTTAGTACCTGTGAAGTGTATTGGTCCATGTAAAGTTAGTATGTCTCCAGTGTAATGGTGTGTGGCTATTTGGCCTTCCTAATTTCAAATAGGTTTAGTCAATTAAGCAGAGTTTAAGCAGAGTTTTGCATTAAAACCAGCCCTCATGAGTGAATGGAGTTCATAAGTCAAGGGTTCACTCTATAGTCAGAAAACTTAGTTAAATATCAACACATATAAAACATTCAAGAAATTGTAGTTATTGTTATAAAGAAACCACTTGTCAAAAAAGTAACAATCTCTACTTTGTGAGAAAAAGAAAAGTTTATTCCAATTAACAGAGACTAAAATCAGGAGTTTTGGGCAGATAACTGGGAGAGGTTTCTTCCTTGAGTGGATGAGATGACACTGGGGCAGAGAGATATTAACAATTGACTGGGAAAGGAATTAGGCTTATATATGTATTAGAAGGGGTAGAGAGTCTGGGGTGGAATATTCATGACTTAGATACCTGGAGATGCATACACTCCCAGGACTTATAGGCCCAGAGGCTTGTGAACCATATTTGTGAGCCTATCTGTTCCATTTACTGGGAAGTTGCAGGTAAAAAGCGATCTAAGGCAGGCCTGACAGTTCTGTCCTGATAATCTCCCTCGGATGTGTAAGAGTGCTCCATTGAGGGCTTTTTCTCCCCCTTACCCAACGTGTGTCTTACATGTACTATATGGTATTTTGCTCTTAATACCTGTGGTTAATAATTACTTGACAATAAGGAAGTGTTCTGAGAAAAGGGAATGCTTTAAGTTTGAAATCTGTGGTTAATCTGCATTCTTTGGATAGTTTTATATTATTTTTATATTTCAGGAAAACAGTTGAAGCACCTAATTTTCTTTTGAATTTACAAGTAATTTGTAAGCAAATTACTTAAGAGTCTATCTTGTCAAATTTTCTCATATGTGTTTCTTTTTTTCTCCCACCAGAGGAAATAAAAGCTGAAACTGAAAAACAGAGGTTTGTGGCCTTTTTTCTTTAATAAAAATAACTTGCACACTTGTTAATCTTATTAAAATAGTAATCATTTATATTTCTAGTATGGCAAGTTTTCTGCATATGATTTTTATAATAAAATCAATGTTTTAAAAAGTTATAAAGAAACAAATAATCAGTACAGAATAATCACATGTAAATAAGTTTATAAAATTGTTTTGAAATACCATGCAATATGCTTTAAAGTGTTTTCTTAAAAACTTTAATTCGTATTTAGAAAAAACTTCTAGGCTTTTTGATAATGTTAGCTTCTTCAGAATAAAATTGAATTACTAAAAATGTTAAGACAGCCCATTGGCTTTTAATGTACTCTATCAAATTTAGGTGGCAATGAAATTGTTGTATAGTGAACATTGAGATCTTTGGAAAAGTAGACAAAAATTATATGTCTTGCTAGTTTTTAATTACAGCTCTGGCCGTTATCTTTTGGCCTTGTGGCAAACATCTTAATTTCTTTAGACTTTGTTTTTCTCAGAATATGGGAAGATAGAGGAATGGTTTAGAAAAGTTCCTTTTAGAATAGAAATTCCATTTTCTTTGACTTTATCCTTGCTATGATAAATGTGATATTCTAATGAAACTTCTTTTTTATTCAGCCCTCCTCATGGAGAAGCAAAAGCTGGATCAAGCACTTTGCCACCAGTGAAATCAAAGGCAAATTTTATTGAAGCAGACAAGTACTTCTTACCCTTTGAGTTGGCATGCCAATCTAAATGTCCCCGAATAGTTAGTACATCACTAGATTGTTTACAGGTGTGTATAAAGTGGTAT
Organism: Thryonomys swinderianus; assembly: GCA_004025085.1. Classification (NCBI taxonomy): domain Eukaryota; kingdom Metazoa; phylum Chordata; class Mammalia; order Rodentia; family Thryonomyidae; genus Thryonomys; species Thryonomys swinderianus. Next base: position 7,445 of record PVIC010028132.1, read on the forward strand.
TTATTTGTTGGTTTGTTTGTTTTTAAAGCTGTTTTGGGCCAGGGATTTATCTCAGTCAGAGATAAATACCTGCCTCACAAGTATAAGGGCCCAAGTTCAATCACTGGTGCCACAAAAAAAAGAAAAACACTGTCTATTTTAATGTGTTTTTAGAGTACTACTTAACAGTGGAAGACTCAGACATTTTCATAAAAGCTTTGATTATTCCTTTTGAGGTAAGAAACCAAATAGTTGCTTATGTTTCAGGTAGTAATAGTGCAAAGAGTTATTTCTAGTTTAAAGATAAAACCTTCAGTTTAGTGAGACTCAAAGTCTTTACTAAGGTTATGAATAGGGAAAGTATTAATTTGGTCACTTTTCATCAGTGGAATGTAAGAACTGTAATACATTCACCTACTACTGATTTTATGTACAACATAATTTAGAAGTAATTTTACTAAAGGTCTGATGTTTTATATGTTACTGCTAGACGTCATCTGTGACATTCATTTAAAAATTCTTGAACATTTTTTTTTTTTTTTTGAGACAGGGTCTCGCTTTGTAGTTCAGGCTGGCTCTGAGCTCACTATGTAGCCCAGGCAAGCCTCGAACTCAGCAATCCTCCTGTGTCTGCCTCCCGAGTGCTGGGATTACAGGCGTGAGCCACCATGCCCAGCTCTTGAACATTTTTATCTTTTTATACACGTACTCACACTATTTATTCATTCATATTTCCTCTCTGTCTCTGTCTGCCTCTTCATCTCTTAGATATTTTGTAAAACAAACCTCCAGATGGGGAGTAGTTCTTTTTTCAGATGTTCTCACTATTTGTGAATTAGATGAATTTAGCAGTTCATTGCTAGGAAGAGGTCACATGATTTGTCCTTAAAGTTGGTTAAAGATAAGTTCATCAGTTTTCTGACTTTTTTCTAAAGAATTAGAATTATTATAATCGAATGTCTTCTAAACTATAATGGTAAACATGAGTGAATAGATCTGTGATTTATTATAGCCATTGTATGAATTTGAGTGTTCACCAAATTGATATAATTTAGAAAAAGATTTGTTGTATTTGAAAGTACTAAGATATGTCCCACAAAAGCAGTGTTGAAAGTTTTTATAGAAAGCAGTACATAGTTCTAACTCATAGACCAGTTGTCAATATATGGGTTTCTTAAAGTATTGCATGCTGGTTCTGTTATAGCCATTGTTCATTTTTTGTGATTCTTACAAATTTAAATAATTTAATCATTTAGAGCCAGTAAACTGTACAGAAAAAAAAATTGGTGTAGCATTTGGCTTTGATTGTACCTTGATGTTTTTACAGAGAAAGTTGGTGTAATGTTTGGCTTTGATTATATCTTGATGTTTTATGTAAAAACTTTTATATATACTCAGTCAATTTAATTTCCATTCAGTTAGTGTGTGTGTGTGTGTGTGTGTGTATGTGTGTGTGTGTGTGTGTGTGTGTGTGTGTGTGTGTGTGAGTGAATATTTGGCTAGCTTATTCAGAAACTTTATTTACTTTCTCCATTTCAGAAACTTATTGCTTATGGGCACTTGACTGGCAATGCACCAGATAGTACGACACCAGGCAAAAAATTGATTGATAGAATTATTGAAACAATATGTGGCTGCTTTCAAGGTCCTCAAACAGATGAAGGTGTTCAGTTGCAGATAATAAAGGTAATACTTCACTAAGTGAATGGTTATTCATAATCTATATTTTGTAAAATCTGAAGCCTTTTGCCTTGAAAATACTATTCATTGTACGTACGTTCCAGATATTTGGGTGCTTTTTTTTTTTTTTTGAGACAGGGTCTCGCTTTGTAGTTCAGGCTGTCTCTGAGCTCACTATGTAGCCCTGGCAGGCCTCAAACTCAGCAAACCTCCTGCCTCTGCCTCCGGAGTGCTGGGATTACAGGCGTGAACTACCACTCCCGGCTATTTGGGTGCTTTTTAAAAAAAAATTTTTTTTTTTTGAGACAGGGTCTTGCTTTGTGTTTCTGACTGACCTTGAGCTCATCATCTAGCCCGGGCTAGTCTCAAACTTGCAGCAGTCTTTCTGCCTCAGTCTCCAAGTGCTGAGATTGCAGCCCAACAATTTGGGTGCTTTTTGTTAGACTCCATATCAGGAAATTTTATTGTTGACTATCAAGAGTCCATTAAAAGAAGACTATATTCTTGTGTCTCTTCTTTTGAACATCCAATTCAGGCTTGAGTGCCTAAAGTCTTCTAGAGTTTGTTTTGGGCATGTTTTTCGTATATATTCTGTCCTTTAAGCTTTAGGTTAATCCTTAAAGTTGCTCCCTCACTAATTTCTTTTATATTGTTGGACCCTGTATAACCCACCCTCTCAACTCACAGATCACCGACTTTAGTGGTTCCTTTATACCGCTCCATCCACTCACCCTCTCAGCAAAACCCTGTTGCAGGTTTCTGCTATAATGAGCCTGGATAGTTGAATTCCTTTAGAGAAAAAATTTGATCTGTTACAAATTTTAGTTTTTAATGTTACTGTTATAGTAATGATAGATATTTATATGTTAGTAAACCTTATAATGTACTGTAGTATTTGTGAAATTGCTTACATGTATAAAATATTTCCTTGTGCAAATATAATCCCTTCTGAGCCTATTTCATAGTTGTGTCACAAGTCATACATCTTTATTATTAAAAAGCCATCTAATCATTTTGGCCTGTCATTTGCATTTTCAGGGTATTTAGGCTTTAATCAAGATGTATATTCATTAATGCTGACTTCATTGTACAGTACAGCATAAAAAGAACAAAAGATAGTGTTTGCACTTGAAAAATTCCAAGTAACTAAATACATGGAAATTCACATAAAGTTACTTTATTGGAGGATTCACCTTATTATTTTAAGTGTTTTTTTTAAAGATGTATAGCCAGGCGTGGTGGCTCACGCCTGTAATCCCAGCACTCGGGAGGCAGAGGCAGGAGGATTACTGAGTTCAAAGCTTGCCTAGGCTACATAGTGAGCTCAGAGCCAGCCTGAACTACAAAGCGAGACCCTGTCTCAAAAAAAAAAAGATGTATAAACACCCTTGACAGTAACAACAGCATTTATTAAATCTAAATAAAAAAATCTAAATAAAAAACGATCTTAGGAAAATTTGTACATGAACAAGACAATATTTATCCTCCAGAGTTGACAATCTAGTTGAAGAAATATTTGAGACATCTGTATACTGAGAAGGTACAGATACAGCACATTCTAGTAAATCAAATATTCATATTAATGAAACCTGAGTTGAAACGTTAATTAAAGGATCTTCTACTGTTATTCTTCTATTAGTTAAATGATCTGTTATGATTAGTTGAAACATATTAGTTAAATGATGTTCTGGGGTTGGAGGATCATGTCGAAACTACTGCTAGAATGAAGAAAATATCCAATATTTTAACAATAACATGTTCAAGTCAAAAAGGAATTCTGTATATACTACCAGAAAGTAGTATTTGTTTCTAAGCATTTTAATTCTCATACAAAAACATTCATATATTGTGTGCTACATTTTGTTTCTAAATGTAGAAAGTAGCTTTAACTTTGCTGTCCCATCTCTTTTTAAGGCTTTACTTACTGCAGTAACCTCACAACACATAGAAATTCATGAAGGAACTGTATTGCAAGCTGTGAGAACATGTTACAATATCTATCTAGCAAGCAAAAATCTCATCAACCAGACAACAGCCAAAGCTACTCTTACTCAGATGCTAAATGTTATCTTTGCACGCATGGAAAACCAAGCAGTAAGTATTTACCAAAGAGACTATGTGTACCACAGGCATCAAATAAAGTTCTTAGTAATTATAATAATAGTTTTGCTTCTGTAAAAATGAGTATCTTTCATTTACAGTTCTTACTGGAATTTGTGTATTATTTTATTTTGAGGTTTACTTGTTGACTTTAAACAAAATGTGTTTCCTTGAAAAATAGGATGTGAAAGGTTGATTCCCATCTCTCTCATGGAATTGTTTATGAATTGATATTTTTACTGAATTCACACTTAGTGTAGAGAGTAATACGGAGGTGAAACTACATAATTTGTTCTATCCTAGTATACAGTGTTTTGTTGAGCCTTAAAAATACATTTCTGACTAAATGTATTTTTTATTCACACATTGAGGATTGTGATATCCCTTATACATAACGCTGTTTGAAATTGGCTGGTAAGAGATCAACAACTAGAATGGTTTGGGATTGTTGTTTTATTTTTTTGTTGTATTTTATTACTTGGGTCTTCATAATTAAAAACCAATTTCCAACATTTTTATTGTGAAATGACTTAAACTTAAGAGAATAGTTGTAAAAGTATTACAGAGAGAGTCTTGTATCTTTCACCCTGCCTCCCTTATGCCAACATCTTACCCAACTGTTGTAGCACCAACAAAATTAAGGGTGGAGTTATACTAATAAACTAGAGACCTTCCTGAATTTCACTAACTTTACCCTAATGTTCCATTTCTGTTTTAAGATCTGACCTAGGATTTCACATTGCATTTAATATGCATTTAGTTGTTATATCTTGGTCCTGTCCTATGTGTGAGAATTCCTTAGTCTTTTCTTATTTTTCTGATTTTGAAGAGTATTTATTAATCATTTATTTTGTTGAGTGGTCCTAGATTATTTATTGTTTTCTGGTTATCAGAATAAAATTGTGCCCTTTTTTCTCTAGACTACCTCTGAACTAATGTTCAGTCCTTTTTGATTCATCATGTCATGATGCTGATAGGTCTTTCTGATGATGATGTTAACTTTGATCACCTCTTTAAGATTCTGTGAGTGTCCTCCACTGTGAAATTACAGTACTAGTTTCCTTTTAAACTTAATAAATATCTTGGGGGAGATACAGAAATACATAGGTTCATAAGTGCTTCTATTTGCTAACAATTCAGTTCACAAGCAGAAGTGTTTAGTGGCACTTTGCTTCCCTTCACAGCTTACATGGACAACAAACATGACCACAGCAGCCATCTTCACATAAAGACAAAAGCAGTCCTCTGTACCAAAATTATAAAACAAATTAAATTCATAACCAAGATGCCACTGTATTTTAAGAATGTATAAATATCCTACTATCCTTCTCACGTCATCACTGCTCCTCACTTTAGTTTTCATCCATAGATACTGTTGGCTGTGGTTACTTACTATGTATGATCTTTCTATAATGGTGATTTTCTCTTTTCCCTTCTGTGTTCATTAACTGGAACTCTTCTTCCTTTTTAAAAATATAAGTCTATCTCAAAAAAAAAATAAGTCTATCCTCAAGGATATTTTACTCTGTGTATTACAAGCTAAAACTATTTTTTTTCATTTTTTTAAATTGAATTCTTTATTGGTACATTTTATATACAGCTCACAATCATAGTCAGCATTGGGGAATTTCAATATAAGCTGAAACTACATTTTGTTGCTTACATTTTTTTATTGTCTGCTTTTAACCAGCTCCTATCCTTTTGGGAATATCTACATACTTTTCTGGAATCTGAAGATGTCCATGCTCGGTTTGAATTTTCCCTGCTTTAGCATTGGACATAATCCCTTGACAAAGGAGCCCTGCCGCCTTCAAATTTAGAATGGTATTGAGAAACCAAAATCTTAAGTGCTGAATATGTTCATTGTCTCTAGGGTGTTATTTCTTCTAGAGCCTTCTAGCTGATAGAACTAGAAAATATATATGTATATTAGCCACATCTCTACTCCAGTATGTGAATTTGTACCTGTATATATTAAAAACCATGTATATATCATGGTCTTTCTAATTCTAATATAATGCCACAGGGTTCATTTCAGCCTTCTTCTTTAATTTATTGCTAACTCCTTTCTCTAACCAGTAAGAAACCTAGTTTTAAGGTTCTATGTTACATTACTTACACTTAATACTTCAATCTTATTACATAACATTATTTTTAGAATTGCTTACTCATACCACCGTGAGAAGCAAATTTACTCAGTAGGTCACAGTGCTTGTACTCAGTTCTCTTTGTGTTTAGGCTGGTATTACCCAAAGTACTGTTTTCCAAAAGTTGTTATTTAGGTTAGTGTCTTCTTCCCCATACTTTCAAAGCAGTAATGTTATTCCTTTGAAGTACATTTATGGTCATTTGTTACTATGCTTATTTTCAGTACCTTTCACATTTTGGTTGGTTTTAACTATTTTGGGTGTATGTAAAATATTACTGTTAATTAAGAATTGTACCTGTATACTTAGAGAAGTACCATTCCCTCCTAATTCCTACTACCCCATTTCTTTCTTCTTTCCACTCCTTAGATGTAACAAATCGTTTTAATTTCTAGTTTGTATGTCCTGCATTTCTTCAGCACACATGAGCAGATACATGTAGCTTTGTCACCTATCTACATAAAAGGTATTAGTTATTAGTTATTGGTATTAGTTATTGGTTATTAGGTATTGTATTAGTTATCTTCATTGCATAACAAGTCATCCCAAATTTTAGCTACTTAAATGTTTATCATGTATCACAGTTTCTGAGGGGTCAGAATCCACATGTAGGTTAGCTGAGTGACTCTGACTTAAGTTTCATTTGATGTTGCAGTAGGTTGCATGGGTCAGGATGTCAGCTAGAGCTATAGTCATTTAAACACTTTATTAGGGAATAAGTTCCAAGCTTGCCCATGTGATTGTTTACAGAAGGCTTCATTTCTTTATTCTCTGTTGTATAGAAGTCTGGGTTCCTTTACTTCTGAGTCAAGAGGGTTGCTTCTGAAATGGTACCTGACTCCTACCAGAGTGAATCAACTGAGAGGGACAAGACAGAAGCTATAATGTCTATTTTATAGCTAGAAGTGGTGCCACAGTCCAGTATGGAAGGAAATTGTAGGGGGTAAAGATCAAGTATATCACAAAGAAATATTGTTGGTGGCCATCTTCCTATAGATACTCTTTTTGTACTTTATTCTTTTGCCCCAGCAGTGTCTTGGAGAGCACATTCTATATCATTCTTTAGAAATTTTCCTCCTCTTACACAGATGTACAATTTTCCAAGGCAGACTACAGTCTTTTAGGTTACTCTCCTGTGTAGCATTAGGTTGTTTCTCATATTTTACAAATGTAATGATTTTGTTATTTTTTTGAGAATGTAACTGAAAATAATTTTATCACTTTTTAAATTACAGAAGTATGTTTATTGTTTGATTTGTTCAACAAGTTCTTACTGAATTTTTTGTATGTTCTTGGCTTCACTTACATACCAATCAGCAAAACTAACAAGACCATTACCTTCAAACGATTGAAAAACTGGAACATAAAGGGAGATGGACCTTAAATAAATAACCTCTCAAATTTATAACTGAATTATGATAAAGATGTGAGCATGTTTCAAATCTTAAAAGATATTTAGTTCTGTGCTATGGATAATCATAGAAAATTGAAGAGAGGGATAAACAGAAAATAGAGGGAATGCATGACAAATGATTTAACTACATTTGCTAAAATCTTTTAAAAAGTGAGAAGTCTAATTCATTTGTATGTACAACTGATGACCTTACTCTTCCAATAAAACCCTTGAGAAAACTCACTTTCTTAGACTTTATTGTAAAAAGATCAGTTCAGTGGCTGGAGATTTAACTCAGTGGTTCCAGTACCTGCCTCACAAGCACAAGGTCCTGAGTTTGATCCCTGGTAACAGTGCTGGGCGTGTGTGCTGGCCGTGTATGCTGATGCCCACCAGCAGTCAATACCACATACCACAGTGCTGGGTGTGGTGGCTCACATCTGTCATACCAGCATTTGGAAAGCAGAGACAGGATTGCTGAGTTCAAGGTTTGCCTGCACTACATAGTGAGCTCAGGGCCAGCCTGAACTACATAGTGAGACCCTGTCTCAAAAAAAAAAAAATCAGTTTAGTGCTGGGTATGATAGCACACACCCCTAACCCCAGCACTTGGGAGGCTGTGGTAGGAAGATTGCTTCAAGTTCAAGGCCAGCCTGGGCTGTAAGTGAGGACCAACCTGGACTATGTACATATCAAGACCCTATCTCAAAAAACAAAACAAAGCTTATTCCTAAGATTATTTAAGTGGAAAAATTACTAATTTCTCCTTAGCAGAGTGGTTCTTAGCTTGAGGCAATTATGCTTCAGAAGGTGCATTTGAGACTGTTCTGATTGCCAGTACTGGGACAAGGAGCTGCTATTGCCATATTGTGTGTGCATAAGACTCAAGATGCTTCTGAATACCTTGCGGTACACAGAACAAGCCACATGCTGTAAGGAAATATCTAATCCAGAATGTCATTAGTGCAGATACTGAGAAACATTAGAAATGTATACACATGTAAAGAAGATGTTATTCTCTGAAACATCTTTCTTCAAAAACATCAGTTTTTCAAGGATATTGCTAGAGTTTTTCAACTTTGGAATCTGTGTGAAAAAATAGAATTTGACACCATGTTCATCTGATTCCAATGGATTTGCCTGTCCCATTAAATCATGGTACAAATTGCTGAAGTTAGGATGAAGGTAGAAGTTGATTACAGGTCATAGGCTTTTTTTTTTCCCTGCAAAAGTAGGAATTAAACCCAAGGCCTACACACTGAGTTACATCCCAGCCCGTTTTATTTTTGAGACAGGTCTTGGCGCATTGCTAGATGGCCTGGGCTCAAAGTTGAAAATCTCCAGCCTCAGCCTCCTAGGGTAGTGTACAAGTTATAGATTTCTTACTATTGATTTAGAAGTGTCTTTCCTGTCAGTGAGCTGATCTGTTGGTATGAGAGTTCTGTTATTACAATTATTTGACTAGTTATTTCCTATCAGTTTCTTTACATGTAAATTAAGAAATTTGGACTACTAGATTAGAAAGCTCTTCCTACATTTTAGACATTACAATTTCCAAATTCAAATTTATCTTATAAATTCATGTACTTATTCTGTTTAGATTGAAAATATTAAGTGTTCATATTTGAAATTATAAAATATTTATCACTGTGGAAATTAATTCTGTAAGAGTCATTCTTACCACATCATCAGGACTAAAAGATGTTTAAAGAACAATTGAAGTGCTAAAAAGAGAAACCCTACAATCCTGCTTGATGATGTTTTTCAGCATCTTGTAAGAGCTAGTATAATATCCTTAGTATCATGTACAAAATAATGGTAGTCCTTCTAAAATAAAATTCAAACATTTTAGATGGAACTTTTTCATGCTGAATAGATGACTGGGCAGAATGATTGTAATTTAATTTATTAAATATAATTCATAGATGTTTGAGGAGATAATATAAGAACTTGCTTTAGAGTATATGCACTGAAAAGTTCTCTGCCACTTTTTCCCATTAAGTCATTTCCCAGCCCAATACAACAATTACTACTAGTTTCATATGTATCTTTTTAGACTTTGTTTCTATATGTATAAACAAAAGTGTGTGAATGCTGGACATGGTGGCTCACGCCTGTAATCCCAGCACTCGGGAGGCAGAGACAGGAGGATTGCTGAGTTCGCGGCGGCTTGCCTGGGCACCATAGTGAGCTCAGGGCCAACCTGAACTACAAAGCGAGAACCTGTCTCAAAAAGCAAAAAAAAAAAAAAAAAAGTGTGTGAGTGTGTGTGCGTTTGTATGTGTTCCATCTACTTTTTCCTTCCCTAATGAAATTTTTATTTAATTTTAGGTAAACCCATTGTTGGCAACAATCCAATTATTATTCTGAAGCTTTTAAAAATAGCTTTAGTTTTGTTAGATAATACATTTCACAACATTGAATATAGGATGTAATCAAAAGATAATATAGTCTTCTCTCTGTTCTTATGTATAATTTCCAGCTAATATATAAACAGTTATTTTTAGTATATTTTAGGTTGTTTCTGATGAACTATAATTTCTAGCTGTAGATGAAAGATGATTCTTTACATAAAGGATTTGTAATCAGTGATACTTCATTCCTCTAGGTTTTTTTTCTTTGAGACAAGGTCTTGCCGTGTAGTTCAGGCTGGTCTTAAACTCACTATGTGTACCTCAGGCTGCCCTTGAACTTAAGGTGATCCTCTTGCTTCAGCTTCCCAAATGCTGGGATTACAGATGTGTAGCACCATGCCTGGTCCTTCCGCTCTAAATTTTGAACTACTTCTTTTACTAATGTTAGAGATTATTATATTTCTCTCCAGTTGCAGGAAGCCAAACAAATGGAGAAAGAAAGGCATCGGCAGCATCATCATCTGTTACAGTCTCCAGTAAGCCATCATGAGCCTGAATCACCTCAACTTAGATACTTGCCACCTCAGACTGTTGATCATATATCTCAAGAGCAAGGGGACCTTGACTCTCATACAAATGATGTGGATAAATGTCTCCAGGATGACACAGAGCCTGAAAATGGATCTGATGTTTCCAGTGCTGAAAATGAACAGACTGAAGCTGATCAGGCAACTGCAGCTGAAAGTAATCTTCTTAAGCATAGGGGTGTGTGTGTGTGTGTATGTGTGTATATGTGTGTGTATGTGTGTGTGTGTGTGTGTGTGTGTGTGTGTATTAAGGAAAAGGTGTAGAATAAGAATTTTTGATGAAATATGGAAGGAATTGTGACCTTTTCCCATCCTAGATAGTCAAGTCAATTTGACTCAACTCACAAAATTTCTATTAATGCTACTGTGTATTCACTAGTAACTCATGAAGAGTATAATTTATGAAATTTCTTTTGGCACATGTATGTTTGTAAAGCAGATCATAAATGTCTGATAGCATATTATATAGGAACTCCAGTAAGGATCTACTTAGAAGAGTTTTGTGGAGTATAACTGAAAATTTTAGGAAATACATTATCAGTTTAGAAAAAACGATGATCAAAAAGTGCTGAAATTGGGGACCGGAGACTTAGCTCAGTGGTTCCGGTGCCTGCCTCTCAAGTACAAGGTCCTGAGTTCAATCCAGTAACCACATACAATGCTGGGCGTGGTGACTCACACCCACCAGCAATCAATACCACATACCACAGTGCCGGGTGTGGTGGCTCATGCCTGTAATCCCAGCACTCGGGAGGCAGAGGCAGGAGGATTGCTGAGTTCGAGGTTTGCCTGGGCTACATAGTGAGCTCAGTGCCAGCCTGAGTTCAGTAGCCTGAACTACAAAGCAAGACCCTGTCTCAAAAAAAAAAAGTGCTGAAATTAAATGTAATCACTAAAACAGATATTCTCACAGTATTTTTTAATACAGTACAAAAGCCAAATTTTATTTTTAGTCATTGTGCTAGCATTTGGGATTAAGATGATTGATGTACTAGGGCCAGAGGGTTAGCTCAGTGGTTCCGGCGCCTGTCGTGCAAGCACAAGGTCCTGAGTTTGATCCCAGCTAACCACATACAATGCTGGGCGCCCACCAGCAATCAATACCTTGCCCACATACCACAGTGCCGGGCTTGGTGGCTCAGGCCTGTAATCCCAGCACTCAGGAGGCAGAGGCAGGAGGATTGCTGAGTTCAAGGCTTGCCTGGGCTACATAGTGAGCTCAGAGCCAGCCTGAACTACAAAGCGAGACCCTGTCTCAAAAAAAAAAAAAAATGATTGATGTAATTACTCACTGCTTATAGTATTAAGACTGCCTGGAGGATCAGCTGAGCATAAGTGAAGTATGCTGTGCGAAAAGTTTACTGAAAGCAGCATACACAAAGTGGTCAGAACAGTGCTCAGGAGAATTAGGAAATATTTCTTAGACAAAAATTGTTCTTGGAATTGTGATAGTTAGGAAAAGGAATTAGTGAGAAATTTGGTAAATTTCCCAAAAGAGGAGTTACATAGGCTAAGATCAGTGAGTGGAGCCATCTACTATGTGTGGCACCATTATTGGTACCTTATCAAATATAAATAAGAGTACTGATAAAACATAGTTTTCTATAGTATCATTGTGATTTTTAAATTTGTAAATCTGCTTTTCTCCCAACAGCCTCTATAAATGAAAATTCTGCTTCAGACCCATTGGTTTAGCATGCATGTTCTAGAGAACCTCCTAACACTTAGTAGTGTGTGACTTTGGACTAACAGTTAAATTCTCTCAGCATTTCCTATATACAATAAGTAATAGTCTTTTTTACTATAAACTATTTGTGTTAATTTATGTGAAAGTATTTATGTTTTTATTTATTTAGAGATAGGGTCTTACTTTGTAGTTGAGGCTGGCCCCAAGCTCTCACTATGGAGCCCAGGCAAGCCTCAAACTCAGCCTCTGCCTCATTATAGGCATGAGTCACCATGCCCAGCTATGTGAGAGTTTTAATTCATAGCCATTTTATGCACATTTTGAGATAGTGGCTCTGTATATTTAATTACTTCTGGTTTTCAGACTCAAGAATTTACCCAACTTGGGCCGGAGATTTAGCTCAGTGGTTCCGGTGCCTGCCTCACAAGCGCAAGGTCCTAAGTTCGATCTGGTAATTACATAGAATGCTGGGCATGGTGACTCACGCCTACCAGCCATCAATACCACATACCACAGTGCCCGGCGTGGTGACTCATGCCTGTAATCCCAGCACTTGGGAGGCAGAGACAGGAGGATTGCTGAATTCACGGTGGCTTACCTGGGCTACATAGTGAGCTCAGGGCCAGCCTGAACTACAAAGCAAGACCCTGTCTCAAAAAAAAAAAAAAAAAAAAAAATTTACCCAACTAGACCATAGAAATAAAAATTCAAAATGTAAAAATGTTAGTGGCCAATGCATCTATGTCTTTATTCCACAGAAGAGTCTAAAGGCCATTTTTACTTGGAAATTTTATAAAATAAGCCTACTGACTATATGCTTGTTTATCAAGTGTTCTTTTGTGACAGTAATTTTTATAGACTTTAGGAGAGGGTAGATAAGGATCATTGAAATGTGGCACTTTATAGTACTGGGAGACAGGAGCCAGTGAAGGCAGCATCAGTACCAGCTAGTGTACCAGCTGATGCCATATGATATAGTGTAGTGGCTCCCACAACAGATTTGTGTTCCAGATAATCAAACTTCCTAGAGGTATTTTCAACACTTCAAAAAGCCTAATACAAATCCTATTTTTGTCTTTCATAGGCTAAACAGCTATCTGGAATGTTAAGTTTCATTAGTTTTTCTTAGGCTGTTTAGAATTCTGATTTTCAGTTACCTTTTTTTTCAACCCTGTGTTGTTTCTCATTAAATTGGCAAATGAATTCTTTTTCACTTCTTCAATTTATTTGGAAATGTAGATTCTCTTGAGGCATGGTAAGGAAAGCACAGTTAGAGGTCCAGATGACCCCTCTCAGCTTTCCCCAGGACCTCACTGTGGTAAAATACAATATTGAACTTATTAGTATTCAAAACATTTTAATTACACTTAATATGTTTTGATAAGGGTTAGTACAGTAGTGTATGCACTAAGTAAGCATACATAAGACAAAGTAGATGTTTTACTCAGATGACTTAAAAATTTAGTTCTTAAAGGGATAATTTAGGAAATTTGAGTTGGATAAGCATGTAATAATAGCTTGTCAAATGAACTAAGAATCACTTGAATTTGAAAAATACTTGTTTTGGTTTTGTTGTAGATATTGATCATTTGACATAATTTTGTCTAATTTAAAAAAAAATTTTTTTTCTTTTATTTTTAGGAGGAAACTTTTTTTATCACATGTGTTAGAAAAGTTTCCAAAACAGTTAATTAAATTTTCCTCTTTTTAAAGCATTATCTAAAAGCGATATTTTGTATGATGGAGAAAACCATGACTGTGAGGAAAAGCCACAAGACATTGTACAGAGCATTGTAGAAGAAATGGTGAACGTCGTTGTCGGAGGTAGTATACTTCATTCAAAATGAGTTTAGTTTGTTTCATGGAATTTTATCTGACCATAGAGTCTGTAAATGTACAGAACCAAAGAGGCAAAATTATGAGCACTTTCCTAATTTAGTGATCGGCGTGTGTGATCTAGAAAAGTACAGTTGTCTTTTCTTATCCATAGGGTGTATCTTCCAAGTTCCTCTCCAATAGATGCTTAAAAACTACTATTTAATACCAGACGTTTTATATGCTCCCTCTCCTTTTTCTCTCCACCCCTTCCTCTTTCTCCTCTTTTCTCCTTGTCCCATATATATATCTACATACACCCAAGTATGCCTTTTTCATCTTAATTAAGCACTAAACCATGCACTATGGTTATAACTTCTGTAGTTTGATGTACAACAGCAAAATTTAAAATGAGTTTTCTTTGTCTTGATTTTAAGAAGATTCATTCTTACCATAGATCTTACCAAGTTTATGACCACTTATACCTTTATTGAATCAAGAATTGTTACCTTTTGACTTAAAGGAAGCACCTCTGTAGGATGTCTGAATTGCCATCACTTTTGCTTTGGAACCATTATTTAGTAAAATAAGAGTTACTTGAATAAATATTCTGTAATATTGCAACAGTGAATCTGATAATTAAGTGACCAATGGGTAGATAACATGCACTGTAAATACATTGGTCAAAAAATTGTTCTTGTACTGGGTGGGATGCACTGTGATGACAGAAGATTTCATTATACTACTGAAATACACAATTCAAAACTGAAAAAGCTTTTTCTGTTTTAATATTTTCTGAGTGTAGTGTACTGTGGGTAACCAAAATGCAGAAAGTGAAGCCAAAAATAAAGGGGTAAGACCTATTATGTTTAAATATCTTTCAATATAGAAATATTCTCTTTAAAAATTTTTCATTTAAAAAATTTTTTTTTGCCGGGCGTGGTGGCTCAGGCCTATAATCCCAGCACTCGGGAGGCAGAGACAGGAGGATTACTGAGTTCAAGGTTTGCCTGGGCTACATAGTGAGCTCAGAGCCAGCCTGAACTACAAAGCGAGACCCTGTCTCAAAAAAAAAAACCAAAATTTTTTATGTACATGTTGTAGTACATGCATTTTTATAGTCATCTTAAGTAGGTACATATAAATTGTACAACTTGTTCCCATTCCCTTCTCTATCTCACCCTCTCTCTCTAATTGCCTTTTCTATTTTCATTCTTACTGATACTGTTTTTAGCTCACGTTTACATCATATAATGTTTACCTATATTAAGGTTATTAGGTTCCTGTATATGGCATCTGTACATTCCCTTTCTCTTCCTCCACCCCTCTCACCCTTGGTCTCTTGTGCCCCTTAGCATTTGCAAGATATCCATCCCCTTGTCTCTTATCCATCTTCTTTTGTTCTCTGTGTTTGTACTTTGCCTTACTCAAATGAGAGATACCGTATGGTATTTAAACCTGTGTGCCCTGTTTATTTCACTCAACATTATATATTTGAGGTAAATCCATTTTCCTTCAGATGTCTCAAGTTTTGTCCTTTTTTATAGCAAACTATTCTGTTATATAGGGATGCCACATTTTCTTTATCAAGTTATCTGTTGCTGGGTGTACAAGGCTGCTTCCAGGATTTAGTTATTATGAATTGTTCTGCCATAAACATTGTTATTACAGGTATTCCTGATGTATGACGTCTTAAGCTCTTTGGGGAATATGTTCAGAAAGACAATAACTGGGTTATGTGGAATTTCTAATTTTAGTTCTTTGAGAAATCTCCATACTGATTTCCATAATAGTTGTACTAGTTTACATTCCCACCAACAATATTGGAAGTTTCCTTTACACTACAGCCTTGCCAGCATTTGTTACTTTTTGGTTTCTTAATAATTGCCATTCTTTCTAGAATAAGGTGGAATCTTAGCATTATTTTAGTTTGCATTTATCTAATTGCCAGATATGTTGAAGCTTTTTTCATATATTTGTTAGCCATTTGTAATTCTTACTCTGTGAAATGACTGTTCATTTTTCTTCCCCGTTTCTTGACTGGGTCTTTTAGGTGATACAGTTTATGTAGTTCTTTATACTCTATATTCTGCATATTAGTCCTCTAATTTAGGAGTACCTAGCAAAACATTCTTTTTCTATTCTATAGTTTGCGTATTCACTCTAATTGATTTCCTTACTATTCAGAAGCTTTTCAATTTGATGTAATTTCATTTGTTAATTGTTTTTTTTTTT